>JZKD02S1114353.1:0-12996 GCA_000966675.3 Picea glauca | reverse complement strand
TTCACAGATGTAAACCAATTCCTACTCTGTGTCACTGAGGTTTTCAATTTCTCTCAGCCACCTCCTCAATTCTCATTGTTGTCTCCTGGACAACAACTCCTGGATAGGCCATTTCACTTTCCTCTTCAGAGGCCATTCATATGCCCAGTGAACCTTTGCCTCCTATTGCATTGATCTCAATGTCAACCTCTCCATCTCCACTCGGATTTCAGTGAACTCCTTATCAATTTCCTCTTTTCTTTTCATCTGGCAGTCTGCTCCTCGACCACACTTATGACCTTCAGAAGATATCTTCACCTTCCACTTGCTCTCCTGGAAAGTCTGGTGTTCACTATGCAACTGAGTGCATCTCTAGATTCCCCTTCGCCTAAAATCTACAGATGAAAATTGTGCTCTGATACCACTTGGTGATGCATTCCTTGCCCCCATTCCCTCCAAATTTGAGGTTGTGTGACCTCCCAGTCTAGGACCATTCAATTCACTGAACCAAAAGGTTCGTCGAGCTCCTAATGGAACCGATTTAACTTGACATAGGCCCTTTGTCTTCTCAGCACAGGTTATGTGGCACCCGCGGACCCTCTCCTTAGCGCTTTTTAATTCTTAACACCAACGAACGTTAACTCTCCATGCTAGGATCCCTCCTTAATGTGACCATAGACTATGACTATGGTCCATCTCCCTTCATAATCCCATGCTTCAGAACTTTCATGAGCTTCTTACTACCCTTTTTCTTGATTCCCGAATAGGTGAATTCTTCAAGACCCGATCTATGGTCCATGTTCCTCTCGCAACCAAGGGTTCTGATCACTTCGTGAGTTCAGACTTCGCAAGTCCTTTCTTATCCTGACTCTATCCTACCCAACTTGAAAACCAGTGAAGTGTCTATCCTAACTCCATGTGTCCTATCCCAATGGATGACCAAGATTACTCCATCTCTCAGCTCTTCGGGTATTCTCCTCTTGAATTTTCTTGAAGAATTCTTCCTCCAAACTGCGTGAATCTCATCCACGTGTATTTTGGATCCAATGGTCCAAAATCACTTTGTTCCTAGTGACTTCGTGAAGATATATATTTGCACCTGGAAAACCTCCCGAAATTCCTGCTTCTGAACCTCTTGATCTTCTGCCACCTGTCTCCTCCGACGATGGATGAATTCACTATCTTCGGGACTTCAGCGAGTCCTCGACCCATTTTTCACACTTGGCGCAAATTCTTTCTTTCTAGACTTAGGATATTCTCAAACTCCTTTTTCACTCCTTACAGAGTTTTGTGCAGACTCTTCTGCGACTTTTCTTGGCTTGAAAACATTCAAATTTCATCATTCCTCTATGAACTTCCTCGTGCCCTCTTGGAAGTTTCTTTCTCTTCCTCTTGAGCTTGTAAGATGCACTTACAGTATCTTTGGTGCATTCTGTGTGCTTGAATCCATTCTTCGATGACTTCTCCCTTAGCTTACGGAAGGATTTAAGGCATCTCCTTTCCTTTTTCGATGCACCCTTGCAAAACCTTCCTTCCTCAAAATGTTCAGTAATTATGGGATTCTCTTAAGGATTCCAACACTTCCAACAATGTTTCTCTTATATGCTCTTGTACTTTCTCTATGCCCTCTTGGAAGGGTTTTTTAGAGTGTTCATTAATTCTGAGTTGTGCTTCCTCCTACACATTCTTTCTTTCCAACGTACTTAACCACCTTGAAATTTCATCCTGATTCTATGAATTAGCCTGGTATTCCCTCCTGGTAGTCTCTCTTCTGACTCCACCGAGTTCAGACATGCACCCCTTGTGTTGGCTCACAAAGTTTCCTCTCTCTATTGCACATTCCTTTCACTTAGCCTAGAGAACCAAACCTAATCCAACACACTCACAGATAGAAAATTATATCTCTATCCCTACAGACGATTTCTAACATTCATCTACAATTCAAATGCATGTAAATAACATTCATAACACAACATTCATTATACAGAAATTGATAACAGGAAAAACTGTCATTTTCTATTAATGGTGGAATATCAAATTACAATAGTGGAATCTGAGCTACAATTGAGTCTCAGCTCTCTATGGGTCTATCCCTATATTCTATGCATCTACTTACAACAACCTCTACTTGGAAACAATACAAATATTTATACAAGAGGGGCTCGACGAGATTCCCTCGCAAGCTAAACTAGTGGTGTCAAATCACCATTCAAAATGCCTTTCTAATGGGAAAATTACAATGATGGAAATCTGCTCCAAATCGGATGCAGATCCCTCCTACCATCAACCAATTAATGGCAACCTTATCTCCCACTTTTGTGAATGCACAACTTGTCTCTTCCATCTTGTCATCATTAAATTCTTATATCACACTTTTCATTCTCGAGGCAAAATTAGAGGGTGGAAACTCTCACTTTCTTGAATGCACACCATAAAAGTTAATTGATTGGCACGTTCTTAGGTGGAACAATGCTCCTACATCATTTTCTAAGGAACTCTGAGTTTTGAGGAAGTAGTGTAAATACTTATCGCTGACGTGGCCATAAAAAAATTGAGGAAGGATGAAGAGCAAGACAAAACTCTGAGACTAGAACAATTTTGATCCCTCCTCCACTAGGACAAAGAAAGGCTAAGCGAAGAATAAAAAAGAAAAAAAGATAAAGAGGTCAAGATGGTGAAAAAAGATGAAGAGGCTGAAGAGAGATACCCGCAATGGAAGAAGAAAGAGTTTGAAGAGAAGCAGTATGCACTGGATAAAAGTAGAAACAAATATCATCCCTCATAGAAAGCCAACACAAGGAAAAATGAAACAACGAACACATGGAAACCACCATCGTCCACACTAGGATAAACCTAGGAGAAGAGTAAAAAGGATAAGGACCATGAAACCAAGGTACAAGACACCAATTTAGCAGATGTTGGTGTTACCATCAATTTAGACCCTAAGGGAAACTTAATCAGTACCCTAATAGAATAATGCACCCCCTTGGCCTCAATTCCAAGAAGTGTATCTCTCACTTCAAAGGAGCTTGGTTTTGAAGGAGAAGTGGTCGCAGTCGACGATTATTACTATAGTCAGAAGACCCGATCCATAGAAAATATAACTCCCAAAAGAAAAAGGGGAAAATTAGAAGTAGACTAGTATGTACCTCAGAGGACCATCAAATGGAAAGTTGGGCCCGATGTTAAGGATAACACTCTTCAAGTATCCTTGGAACTCAACACTTTTATAGTAGTAAACATTGTATCGTTCCATGATGTTAGTGTAGCATTGGATGCTGCAAAGGTCGAGATTGTAGAGCTAGAAATGAACTTGGTGACTATTAAAGAATCTACATCCGGTGAGCACACAAAGGAAATATAGCAGGTGAAATAGGCCTATGAGGAGGAGATTAAAAAGAGACTACAAACTCAAGAGGAAATTCACTATAAATAGTTCCATCTCAAAAAAATCTTCCGACATATTCATACGAGCGAAGAATATGATATTGTTGACTTCTGGAGACAAGTATGACACTAATTGAAGATGTTACAAAATCTTAGAGACAAGTCACTACATCCAGTGTTGAAGTATGGTGATCAATGGACGACCTTCTCTCATTATTCGAAATGGATCCCTTGAGGGATTTCGATGAAGCTTCATCATCCCAAATGATCATTAAGGATGTGGACACCAAGAGGATCCTCATTGAGAGAGTTATTAAAGAGATCAGTGAAATCAACACGGAGATTATCGAGAAAATATTGATCCAACCCTCCAAAATCATCACCCTAATAGAAGATGCCATGCAACATTTTGAGAAGAGTCTCAGGATGAAGATAGTAATTTCCATGTGCAAGAGTGAGGTTGGTCTAGAAAGAAAAAAGTTATTTCAAGTAGATTCCATACTCGAAGACCTCAAGAGATAGAAAGAATCCATGGATGCGAAGGAGAAATCGTCAAGGCTCCTCTGATGAATTGCATTTGTAACTGAAATTTTGCAAAGTAAATCATATCAATGTAATCATTCCCATGTCCCAATCAGGAAAGGGAAACTGGGGCACCACTTCAGTATCCCAACCGTTAGCAACATGAAGAATGTATCACATTCCCATAGGATTTCTATAAATGGGATAATTGTAAAAGAAAAAGGGATTTATGTTTCTTTGGAGAAGTGACTGGTATTTTTACTGTTATTTTGAATAAGGGCTAAATAAATTTTTAAATTAAATGGATCACATGTGTATGAATGTGACTATTCATGTTTATGCATGTATTTATTTGTATTTTGAATGTTATCTCTGAATTATTTCCTGGTTAACATTTTGTTATTTACAATTGTTAATGTTTTCTTTCACGACTACAACACCTCGGTAACTTAATTTGATAATCAATTTGTATTGACTACAAACAGTTTCTTGGTTAAATTATGTATTTGATCCAGGTGAATATCGGTGGCCACCCACCTTTTCTAAATGGCTCAAAACAGTTTTCTGGCCATTTTGGCAATTTACTATTTTTAGCAGGTTTTAACTTCCGGGGCCATTTTGAGGGTCCAAATGAAGGTTTTTCAAGATAGAGGTTCTCAATGATATTCGAAGGAATAATTGATACCTCAAAATGAATCTCCTCAACAATACCTTTCCAATGAGCTATCACACGCCTAAAACGGAGATCGTATGCAAAAGTTACGACCCCCGGAAGTTGATGTACTCACTTACCCAAACGGGGCCCACATGACTTTTGGCGCTTCATCTCATAGGGTTAGGTTTTTGGATGTCTAGGACTTTTGGCATTCCTGTTTATTGTAAAAGGGCCTTCAGAGCCTCATTGTAATCATCTTCTTGTGAATGCGAGTAACCGTCACATTTCTCAGAGATAAGCTGCCACCATTCTAGCGAGTCTTTCACTCTGTATTTTTACAGCCTCTGTACATTTCTTTGATTAATAGAAATCATGCATCTCTGATACATTTCTATTATATTATTGAATATCTGCAATATCTCTATGCATTTCTTTATTATATCTCCGCTCTCATTTCGTGCCTAAAATAATCCGGATCAGTGGTATCAGAGAAGGCTTCTCTTGATCGTTTTTTCAGTGCATGTCCCTGACGAGGTCCGAGTATAGCAAGCTGGGTCTCAAGATTGTCTCTCTTGAAGACAATTTCTCTCTCACACCCAAGAAACCCTCAATGGCGAAAGAAAAGAAAAACGACGAAGCATACGATCCTATCAATCTGTTGCTTGAGCAAGCTCTCACGCGACAGAGGGACGAAATGATGGAGAATTTTTCCCACTTTTATCACTGAAATTTCATCCGCACATGGCTACAAGAACTCAACATTGTCAAATAGTAATGAAGTCATCCATGGACATGAATTAATACCACAGCATTCAAAAAGGGAAAAAACTATACAAAGTAGTGAAAAATTGAAGAGTGCTTTGCATACTTTGGGTGTGCGCGCACATGTGTAGAACATAGACGTATAAAGAGTGTACAGGCACACGATGCGTGACTGTTAGCACAAAAATCCATGCACCTACTAAACGATGCATTTATGAATGTGGTCGGCCTCCCAACCACTTATGGTTCAACTCCCAAGCTGATTTGACCTCCAAATCCTGGCTGGATCCGAATGGTGGGCTGGTCAAAGACCTAATAATGCCCTAAATGGCCTCTTTTCACACTACAAAGGAGTTACACAATAACCCAATGCAATNCAAGTCCTTTCTTATCCTGACTCTATCCTACCCAACTTGAAAACCAGTGAAGTGTCTATCCTAACTCCATGTGTCCTATCCCAATGGATGACCAAGATTACTCCATCTCTCAGCTCTTCGGGTATTCTCCTCTTGAATTTTCTTGAAGAATTCTTCCTCCAAACTGCGTGAATCTCATCCACGTGTATTTTGGATCCAATGGTCCAAAATCACTTTGTTCCTAGTGACTTCGTGAAGATATATATTTGCACCTGGAAAACCTCCCGAAATTCCTGCTTCTGAACCTCTTGATCTTCTGCCACCTGTCTCCTCCGACGATGGATGAATTCACTATCTTCGGGACTTCAGCGAGTCCTCGACCCATTTTTCACACTTGGCGCAAATTCTTTCTTTCTAGACTTAGGATATTCTCAAACTCCTTTTTCACTCCTTACAGAGTTTTGTGCAGACTCTTCTGCGACTTTTCTTGGCTTGAAAACATTCAAATTTCATCATTCCTCTATGAACTTCCTCGTGCCCTCTTGGAAGTTTCTTTCTCTTCCTCTTGAGCTTGTAAGATGCACTTACAGTATCTTTGGTGCATTCTGTGTGCTTGAATCCATTCTTCGATGACTTCTCCCTTAGCTTACGGAAGGATTTAAGGCATCTCCTTTCCTTTTTCGA
The DNA here is from genome assembly GCA_000966675.3 of Picea glauca. Taxonomy (NCBI): domain Eukaryota; kingdom Viridiplantae; phylum Streptophyta; class Pinopsida; order Pinales; family Pinaceae; genus Picea; species Picea glauca. Next base: position 6,651 of record JZKD02S1114353.1, on the reverse strand, counting down.
TGCACCCTTGCAAAACCTTCCTTCCTCAAAATGTTCAGTAATTATGGGATTCTCTTAAGGATTCCAACACTTCCAACAATGTTTCTCTTATATGCTCTTGTACTTTCTCTATGCCCTCTTGGAAGGGTTTTTTAGAGTGTTCATTAATTCTGAGTTGTGCTTCCTCCTACACATTCTTTCTTTCCAACGTACTTAACCACCTTGAAATTTCATCCTGATTCTATGAATTAGCCTGGTATTCCCTCCTGGTAGTCTCTCTTCTGACTCCACCGAGTTCAGACATGCACCCCTTGTGTTGGCTCACAAAGTTTCCTCTCTCTATTGCACATTCCTTTCACTTAGCCTAGAGAACCAAACCTAATCCAACACACTCACAGATAGAAAATTATATCTCTATCCCTACAGACGATTTCTAACATTCATCTACAATTCAAATGCATGTAAATAACATTCATAACACAACATTCATTATACAGAAATTGATAACAGGAAAAACTGTCATTTTCTATTAATGGTGGAATATCAAATTACAATAGTGGAATCTGAGCTACAATTGAGTCTCAGCTCTCTATGGGTCTATCCCTATATTCTATGCATCTACTTACAACAACCTCTACTTGGAAACAATACAAATATTTATACAAGAGGGGCTCGACGAGATTCCCTCGCAAGCTAAACTAGTGGTGTCAAATCACCATTCAAAATGCCTTTCTAATGGGAAAATTACAATGATGGAAATCTGCTCCAAATCGGATGCAGATCCCTCCTACCATCAACCAATTAATGGCAACCTTATCTCCCACTTTTGTGAATGCACAACTTGTCTCTTCCATCTTGTCATCATTAAATTCTTATATCACACTTTTCATTCTCGAGGCAAAATTAGAGGGTGGAAACTCTCACTTTCTTGAATGCACACCATAAAAGTTAATTGATTGGCACGTTCTTAGGTGGAACAATGCTCCTACATCATTTTCTAAGGAACTCTGAGTTTTGAGGAAGTAGTGTAAATACTTATCGCTGACGTGGCCATAAAAAAATTGAGGAAGGATGAAGAGCAAGACAAAACTCTGAGACTAGAACAATTTTGATCCCTCCTCCACTAGGACAAAGAAAGGCTAAGCGAAGAATAAAAAAGAAAAAAAGATAAAGAGGTCAAGATGGTGAAAAAAGATGAAGAGGCTGAAGAGAGATACCCGCAATGGAAGAAGAAAGAGTTTGAAGAGAAGCAGTATGCACTGGATAAAAGTAGAAACAAATATCATCCCTCATAGAAAGCCAACACAAGGAAAAATGAAACAACGAACACATGGAAACCACCATCGTCCACACTAGGATAAACCTAGGAGAAGAGTAAAAAGGATAAGGACCATGAAACCAAGGTACAAGACACCAATTTAGCAGATGTTGGTGTTACCATCAATTTAGACCCTAAGGGAAACTTAATCAGTACCCTAATAGAATAATGCACCCCCTTGGCCTCAATTCCAAGAAGTGTATCTCTCACTTCAAAGGAGCTTGGTTTTGAAGGAGAAGTGGTCGCAGTCGACGATTATTACTATAGTCAGAAGACCCGATCCATAGAAAATATAACTCCCAAAAGAAAAAGGGGAAAATTAGAAGTAGACTAGTATGTACCTCAGAGGACCATCAAATGGAAAGTTGGGCCCGATGTTAAGGATAACACTCTTCAAGTATCCTTGGAACTCAACACTTTTATAGTAGTAAACATTGTATCGTTCCATGATGTTAGTGTAGCATTGGATGCTGCAAAGGTCGAGATTGTAGAGCTAGAAATGAACTTGGTGACTATTAAAGAATCTACATCCGGTGAGCACACAAAGGAAATATAGCAGGTGAAATAGGCCTATGAGGAGGAGATTAAAAAGAGACTACAAACTCAAGAGGAAATTCACTATAAATAGTTCCATCTCAAAAAAATCTTCCGACATATTCATACGAGCGAAGAATATGATATTGTTGACTTCTGGAGACAAGTATGACACTAATTGAAGATGTTACAAAATCTTAGAGACAAGTCACTACATCCAGTGTTGAAGTATGGTGATCAATGGACGACCTTCTCTCATTATTCGAAATGGATCCCTTGAGGGATTTCGATGAAGCTTCATCATCCCAAATGATCATTAAGGATGTGGACACCAAGAGGATCCTCATTGAGAGAGTTATTAAAGAGATCAGTGAAATCAACACGGAGATTATCGAGAAAATATTGATCCAACCCTCCAAAATCATCACCCTAATAGAAGATGCCATGCAACATTTTGAGAAGAGTCTCAGGATGAAGATAGTAATTTCCATGTGCAAGAGTGAGGTTGGTCTAGAAAGAAAAAAGTTATTTCAAGTAGATTCCATACTCGAAGACCTCAAGAGATAGAAAGAATCCATGGATGCGAAGGAGAAATCGTCAAGGCTCCTCTGATGAATTGCATTTGTAACTGAAATTTTGCAAAGTAAATCATATCAATGTAATCATTCCCATGTCCCAATCAGGAAAGGGAAACTGGGGCACCACTTCAGTATCCCAACCGTTAGCAACATGAAGAATGTATCACATTCCCATAGGATTTCTATAAATGGGATAATTGTAAAAGAAAAAGGGATTTATGTTTCTTTGGAGAAGTGACTGGTATTTTTACTGTTATTTTGAATAAGGGCTAAATAAATTTTTAAATTAAATGGATCACATGTGTATGAATGTGACTATTCATGTTTATGCATGTATTTATTTGTATTTTGAATGTTATCTCTGAATTATTTCCTGGTTAACATTTTGTTATTTACAATTGTTAATGTTTTCTTTCACGACTACAACACCTCGGTAACTTAATTTGATAATCAATTTGTATTGACTACAAACAGTTTCTTGGTTAAATTATGTATTTGATCCAGGTGGATATCGGTGGCCACCCACCTTTTCCAAATGGCTCAAAACAGTTTTTTGGCCATTTTGGTAATTTACTATTTTTAGCAGGTTTTAACTTCCGAGGCCATTTTGAGGGTCCAAATGAAGGTTTTTCAAGATCTAGGTTCTCAATGATAGTTGAATGAATAATTGAGACCTCAAAATGAATCTCCTCAACAATACCTTTCCAATGAGCTATCACACGCCTAAAACGGAGATCGTATGCAAAAGTTACGACCCCCGGAAGTTGATGTACTCACTTACCTAAACGGGGCCCACATGACTTTTGGCGCTTCATCTCCTAGGGTTAGGTTTTTGGATGTCTAGGACTTTTGGCATTCCTGTTTATTGTAAAAGGGCCTTCAGAGCCTCATTGTAATCNCACTCTGTATTTTTACAGTCTCTGTACATTTCTTTGATTAATAGAAATCGTGTATTACTGTATATCTATGTTTATGGTTGCATCTCTGATACATTTCTATTATATTATTGAATATATGCAATATCTTTGTGAATTTCTTTATTATATCTCCGCTCTCATTTCGTGCCTAAAATAATCCGGATCAGTGGTATCAGAGAAGGCTGCTCTTGATCGTTTTTTCAGTGCATGTCCCTGACGAGGTCCGATTATAGCAAGTTGGGTCTCAAGATTGTCTCTCTTGAAGACAATTTCTCTCTCACACCCAAGAAACCCTCAATGGCGAAAGAAAAGAAAAATGACGAAGCAGACGATCCTATCAATCTGTTGCTTGAGCAAGCTCTCACGCGACAGAGGGACGAAATGATGGAGAATTTTTCCCACTGTTATCACTAAAATTTCATCCGCACATGGCTACAAGAACTCATCATTGTCAAATAGTAATGAAGTCATCCATGGACTTGAATTAATACCACAACATTCAAAAAGGGAAAAAACTATACAAAGTAGTGAAAAATTGAAGAGTGCTTTGCATACTTTGGGCGCGCGCACACATGTGTAGAACAGGGACGTATAAAGAGTGTACAGGCACACGATGCGTGACTGTTAGCGCAAAAATCCATGCACCTACTATCCGACGCATTTATGAATGTGGTCGGCCTCCCAACCACTTATGGTTCAGCTCCCAAGCTGATTTGACCTCCAAATCGTGGCTGGATCTAAATGGTGGGCTGGTCAAAGACCTAATAATGCCCTAAATTGCCTCTTTTCACACTACAAAGGAGTTACACAATAACCCAATGCAATGCTATAAAAATCCATGAATGCACCTCATTTTCTCAAGGAATTCAAAGTAATGTTATGCTGCCTAGATTGTTTTAAGGACTCCATCCTTGACAAGAACACATTGGCACCATTTCATTGAGAAATCCACCTCTCCATTGAGTGGATATGAAAAGAGTTATTTCACCACTATTCTCATTTTCTTTGTTGTAAGGAGAGAAAACTTGTGAGGGTCCAAGAACCTTCCCTTGCAGGAAGAAGGGACTCATAGTCCCCTTTCTTCTTGGTGCTTTGATTTCATCAATAAACCAGCCTCTAATATTGGTGACATGGGTCTTTTTGTTCTTTGTTTTCTATGCTCATGATTTTCATTCTTATTGCATCTATTAGTCTAATTTCTAGTTATAGTTTTGTTTTTCTTTCTCTAATTCTTTCCTCTACAATTGCCCTGCCTAGCAGACCCAACTAGGCTTACAAGCACCTCGATTCTGCTCACCAAGGTGACAAAGGAGGTGCAACACCCACATCCTTCAACACCTATCAATAGCATCAGGTGCATCTTCATCGAGCAACCACTTTGGAGGAACCTCACCTTTCAAGGTACAAGTTAATTTTGATATTCCCGTATTTGAAGGACAGATAAATGCAAAAGCCCTAGAAAAATGGTTAACTTTGCTGGAAGGTTATTTATTTGTTCACAATTTTTCCGACAAAGAAAAGATCACCTTTGCACTCCTTAAAGCTCTCCCTCATGTCAAACATTGGTGGGAAACTTACTGGGAGCAAAGTTCCATAGAGGAGTGTGGAATATATGGGGTCGATCCCACTTGGGATTTTTTTGTGGATGCGGTAAAAGAACATATTATCCTATTGGCAACTATGAGGACCAGTACATGAGATGGACCACACTATGGCAAGAGAGGGGCCAAACAGTTCTGGATTTCACCAATACCTTCCATACCTTTCGCACCAAGCTGGGTATCAAAGACTCCGAGCGACATTCGATTTTGAAATACAGTGGGGCTCTACACAGATACATCTAGACTGAAATGGATTTTCTAGACATCTCATCACTCGGTGTTTCTTATCGATATGTTGTTAAAATTGAGAAGAAATTTAAGCACCAGAACAAACAGGAATTCGGGTCTGCAAATCCGCAACAACCAAAGTATGACAAAGACGACCCTGACAAACAATCTCCTAAAAACCAATCCAAGACACAAGAAAAGAAGGGTCACGGGAAGACAAAGAAAGACACCGGAAAATGGTGCGAGTTCCACAAAATCCCTTGGAAAAACACCGATGAATGTCGCTCAAAACATTCATTGGTGGCCGAGATCAAAGATAAGGAGCCAAACCTTGATTCAGAATCTGATCCTAAAAATAATGGTAAAAGACAGATCGTTGACACAGACTCCACTGCTATTGTCGCAACCGCAACAATTCAACCAAAACAACCAACAGATCTCAAAGAGGGGGAATGCCTTTTTCATTCATAGATGTGGGTGAAGGGGACCCCACTACATTTTATTGTTGATAGCGGAAGCCAGAAGAACCTCATCTCAGCAGAGGTCGTCAAACAGTTGGGATTGTCGACAACACCACACCCGCAGCCATACAACATTAGGTGGCTTCGCCAAGGATGAGATCTTCGTGTTAGCCAAAAGTGTCTATTATCATACGACATCCAACCCTTCAAGGATGAGGTATTATGTGATGTTGCCCCATTAGATGTCTGTTATGTTCTCTTGGGCCAACCATATATGTGGAGACACCATGTTGTTTATGAGTCTCGACCACGTAGTGTCATTGTTACTTTGGGGGGTCATCTCTATAGAATACTAGAGGTAGTTCCGACTACTATTCCACCTAAAAAGTGCTACAAGGTAGTATCTCATACTGCAAAATTTAGCTTCTTCACAATCTGTTCAAAAGGAGAACAAAAGGACACTACAACCACTACAGCCTTGCCCCAAGCACCTTCTATCCAACAAAAGTAGGTCGACAAGGCTGTAGCAAAGTGAAAATATTCCTTCTGCACATCATCTTGTCATGTATCTTGACTTGTTGAGCAGCTTCAACCGCAACAGGTTCGTGACAGATTTCCACAAACTAAGCAGCGCGACGTCTCCAGCAAGACAAGCACGTCACCAAGATGCAGATTCAACAAATGCTTTTCCCTCTCCCCTGGGAACTCAACACAATTGAGACCATTTCTTCCTAAGGAGGGAGGATTGATCCATGTGGATATCAGTGGCCACCCACCTTTTCCAAATGGATCAAAACAGTTTTCTGGCCATTTTGGCCATTTACTATTTTTAGCAGGTTTTAACTTTCGGGGCCATTTTGAGGGTCCAAATGAAGGTTTTTAAAGATATAGGTTCTCAATGATAGTTGAAGGCATTATTTATCCCCCAAAATTAATCTCCTTGACAATACCTTTCCAACGAGCTATCACACGCCTAAAACAGAGATCGTATGCAAAAGTTACGACCCCGGGAAGTTGATGTACTCACTTACCCAA
>JZKD02S1114342.1:0-12996 GCA_000966675.3 Picea glauca | reverse complement strand
GTATTAATATTATAAATGTATTTAAAATATTTCATATTTTAAATATATTAAAATTACAAACTCCATATATTACAATCTCCATATATACACAATGATTGTTATTCATTCTACACAAATTCAAATCAGAGGGGGTAGGGTATGTATACCTCCGTAGACTTTACCAGTCAAATCGTTGGGCGGAGAGGGGTCCCTTGTCCCACAAACAAGAGGGTCTCATACACCAATTTGGTGTGGCTTGGCCGTGACTTTAAAAATAAATTATTAATATTATTATATATATATATTAGTTTTATTTATATATAAAGGTCTTTCCTCCCAATATATATATATATAATTTCTCAATTTTTATCTTATCAAATATTTCTTCTTTTCAATCAATCAAATTTAATATGATGGAACATAAATTATATATCTCTAAATATGGAGATGATCCATAAGTTGAGAAGGGTTCAATAGTTGTGAAAGAAGTTGTGGGATTAGATCCTAATCATGAATGAATTTAAAACTATTTTTGAAAAACTAGATATGATAAATTGTTAAGGAAATTGCCTTTATGTGCATGTCATTTTCATCTCAATGTCATACTATTGTTTAATGGATTAATATTAAATGTATGTTTTTAAAACTATTTGTCAAAAAAAACATATTCTACATTTTGAAACAAGGCTGTGTGGTAGTGCAATCCCTGCTAACGAGGTTAGAAAGCAAATTGTGGAAAATGAGGTGGAATTGTAAATGAAACGAAGTGTTCGGTGCAAAATGTATATGACGGAAATGTTGTGTGCAACATGTATATCATGGAAGATGGGGCAAAAGTAAATGACGGTTGGTAGCCAGAGCAAGAATAAATTTGGAAATTTAAATGCATTTTCCATATGGATGGGTGAAAGATAAAAATATATGATGACATAAAATTAATAGGAGATAAGAAATATAAAAAATTAAGTGTATTTGTGAACATGGGGTATAAGTAAATGACGCTTGCATTGTTGAGCACCATTTGTTTTGAAATATATTAAAAAAGAAAAGTCTGTAACATATAAAAGAGTAAATACATTTGCCAAACAGACTGCTGAAAGATAAGAATAAAAGTCTGTAACATATTAAAAATTAAATGCATTTGTCATACAGAGTGATGAAAGATAAGAATAGAGTATGTAACATATGAAAATTTAAATGCATTTTTTAAATGTGTCAAAAATTAGAAGTTTGTTACATACTACTGGAAATTTTGAAATATACAAAAAAATTAAACTCTGTTACATATAAACCGGAATTTCAATGCGTTTGTCATGTAGACTAGGATTGGGGCTCCCGCGGACCATTAGAGAAATATGTACAAGAAACAGGATTGTGGAAAGAAGATAGAGTGCAATAGCTGCAAAAGAAAATAAATGGAAAGGTATAAGTGTTTGCCTATACATCTGTGTTTAAGAAACTGGAATAACTGGGTTGATAAACAAAGAAATATGCGATGAGTAAACTTAAAGAGAGGGTACATATGAGTCCTTTGGCTATTTGCTTGTGGATATCGTTTCATTGATGTTGGCGACAACTGTGGTTTCAAGGACAACTGTCTGTTGTCTTTCGTCGACGACCTGTTTCAATTACCTTTCGAGCAATTCTTCAATGTAGCTTCTCATTGGGGCGACATTGATCTCATTCCAGATTTTTATGTTGAAAAGATCATTTTCTAACTCCTGGAGGTTGACAGAAAGATTACAGAGAGCCTGATGAATTTCTTCATTATGTACTGCATATTTGACTAGCCAGTCGTGGATGTGAGCTTGATCAAATTGAAGGATGCTGCAAAACTTTTCCAGAGACACGATCTTAAACATAGCAACCTGTTTATCGAACTCTTGCCTGGTTAAGGGCAAGGAGTTTGCGATTAAGAGGGGGTCTTGGAAGTCGTTGGTTTTCCCGGCTAAGTCTATATTTGATAGCTTTGTGAATAATTTATCTTTCTTCGATATGACTTGTTCACATGACTTAACAATGAGACACAAATTGTTTACTTTTTATTTCCAACATGCATTCAATTGGGCGATTCGGTTTTTGGATGGAATATCTTCTTCTCTTCTTTTTGTTTCTGTCATATTGTTGACAATCTTGCCAAAAGGGATGACTGTTTTTAAAAAGAAATTTTCTTCATCTTTTAATTCGGCCTGCAAAAGGTCGAGCAAGCTATGTGCCCTGGTTCCAAGCAAAGTGATGGTTTGTGATCTTTTCCACGCCTTGGTAACCAGTTGCATTCTTTTTTTGATATTGTTCTCCACATATCCTTTACAGGATGTGAGCAGGGTGGAGGATTCTTTTACATTGGGCGCAGGGGTGCCAGGCATGGCTATTGCCAAAGGATCGACAAGAAATGGCATAGGAATGAAAGCGTCTTCCAATTCCTTGACTCGGTCCTTCAGTCTGGCATTCTCGGTCTTGATTCCTCCAATGGAATCATGAAGTGCTTCTCCAGTCACGGTGTGAAGTTGACAGATTTGGGACGGCTGCATGTTGGCAACATCAACCTCTGAACGAGATTTTCCTTTCTTATTTTTAACATTTTTTTTCTCAATTATCAATTTTTTGTTTTGGCTATAAAAAACAACACTCTGGAACATGAAGGATTCATCTTCATAAAAAAAGTTGGCTAATGGATATGTCCATTGGATGGCTATGGTGGATGGCGTCTCAGGGCTGATCAAGGAAGGAGAACATGTATCCATATCAGTGTCAAGTTCCATGTTCGCACTCTGAATTTCTGGCTCTTCTGCCTGCCCCATTTTTTTTTCTCTTCTTCTCTACTGGAAGCTTGTGAGAACTATAAATTTTAGAGTGAGGAGGGTCGTTATCTCCTCCTTCGTTTGAAGAACTCTGGGTTTTTTTATTGCTGTGATGGGTCGTTGGAGCGATGCTCCAGGATGTCGTACTTGTTGGAGTGGTATTTGCGGATCAAACACTCTTGTCACTGGGGCCGTTCCCCTGTTGCGTGTACAATTTAGTGCAGATTTGCACTATCTCTACGTCATCAGCATCAAAGGTAGGACCGTTGTCGCCACTGTCTCTGTTTCTGGGCAGGTGTTTATTTACAAAACAATCCCCAAGGCCAAGTGTTTGTAAATTTTGTCTAAAAATATCATAGGGGTCGAATCCTGTTATGTATTCAGCATATCTGAGGTTGGAGATGCTAAAATGTGCTACGAAATTATACATTTTGTTGACATTTTTCAACACGAACTCCCCTATTTTCCAAGGCAGAGGAACGAACTATTTTTTTTCTTCCTTTGGAACAGATGGAACCAGTAGCTGTATTGATGTGCTATGTCTGCAACAAACATTATGTCTGTAATGTGACATGGAAGGAGAGCAGGTTGTTCTGTGGAGCCAAAAATTCTTATGACAATGTAATTATCCAAATGTTCGAGTGTCCCCTTCTTGTCCAAAAAACTAGTTGCCTGTTCAGATATGCGGGGAGCATCTTCTCCTAACAACAAAACTTTGAAAACAGACAGGAAGCCATTAAAAACCTCATAAAAATAGTGGAAAGCCTTGTGCTTCCACAAGGCCTGGTACCAGAATGTTGCTGGGTGGAATTCACAGTTGACATTCTTGGATAGAGACAGTTGTGGAAACTGACAGGAATGTGCTATTGCAAAAACTAAATAGGATGACATATAAAATTCCTTTTCCCTTTTGTAGCTTGATGATTGGGAAGAGATTTCATGGGAAATTAACCTTCCCCAATAAAAAATGGCTTGTTCATTGACTGTGAAATACAAAATATAAACAACCATGTGGGAAATAGTACCTATGGACTCCTGTCCAGTTATTCTTGTAAACAACCCGACAATTTCGCGAAATGGATTTCTAAATGAACTAACCTGGATGCTTGTAATATCTTCATGAACTAGATTCAGGTTTTCCAAAAAAAGGGGCAAAAGGTCCAATTCGTTATTATGCTTTGCTAGGAACTGTTTGCAATCTTCTCCTTTGAACGTCAATGTTGGCTCCGAGAATTTCAAGATCTGGCAAAAGACCTGAGGTGACAAAGAAACAAAAGAGCGATCCTGCAATGGAATAATTCTTTTCTCTGCAATATGTTTATTGGTGCACCAAGAGACCAGGTCCTTACAGTCAAAAACCTTAGGGACACAGCCTGCATGGGAAATCCTGGAGGTCCAAATTACTTGGTTGTCTGTGGCAGAGGTTGAGTAATAAGAAAATGCCTTGGACCAATGGAAGTTATAGTTCTTGCGTCCAAAGATGTTCACTGTATCTCCACAGAATTGCTGTCAAGTTGATGCCATAGGTTTATGAGAAGGTTACTTTGGTGTAGATGATGGTTTAAATGAACAGTTAGAGCCGATAATGTAACTTTTTGCTAAATCTTGGTTAAATGCTTATGAATGGGAAAGCTCCTCGAGACTTTCGCTGATTAATGACAATCTGTATTGGTGGTGCATGATGAATTGTTAGCAATAAAGTTTATTTATTACATATTTAGAAATGCGAAGGTGGCGGGTACGACGAAGAGAAATTAAGGAATGGAGGTTTCGTGAACATGCGAAGGCCACGCCGTGTGAATGGGATTTCATGATTTTGAAATGAACACTCGGAAGGAATAATATAATCCCCTTGCAAAATTTGGTTTAATGCGCATCAATATGAGATGTCCTCGAGCCTTTCGCCCATCAATGACAATCTATACGGTTTCTAAATGATGATGACGGAAACACAACCCCTTCACCCACTCGCAGGTTGGAAGGTCCATGCGCACATAGGATCTTCTCTCTCTCGGCCCGAAGAACACTAACCGGTCCTTCTATTTCCCTATCGGGAAATCTGCACCCACAAATCTCTTCTCACGATCCCCCTCTCTTTACTTATCAGGGAATTGGAACTCGCGACTTCACGAGTCCAATGGTCGAGCGCTGCACTCTTGAATCCCCGAGACCTGATATCTCAGTCAACGTTGACCTTTTCCTTTACCCTGTTGGAACCTTCTCTATCGGAATCTCGGTACTCTCGGTGTCGAGCAACCCGGTTCTTCTACTGCCAAGTCTCAATATGATGAAACTCCAATGAGCTCGCGGATTTGACTTTTCAACGGTTCCGTCACCTCGTCGGGATTTTGGACTTTGCGGGATCGCGAATCCTGATGTCCAATGTTCGGGACCTTTCACTGCGAAACCCCGATAGCTTGCACCACCTTTCCTCCACTCGCCAACTTAGCTGTGGCCCACACTATTTACGCACCCGTCGGAATATCGCGTATCGTAGTATCGCGATTTGCATTGCAAAAATTTGGAGTTTCAATCCACAAAACCCCGATCCATGATATATGCGTAGATCCAATGACCCTCGTGGTCCAAATCAACGACTCTGCCCCTCCTAAGCTTCAAAACTTTTGGGAATACGTTGTCCTATCTCCCCTGTACCTCTCTAAGATCTAACGACTCATAGAGATTCGTGAATTCTCCTCGGAGAATTCCGACCGTCCGTTTCTCCAGATGAAATCTACGAAAGGATTAAGTGTTCCTCCGCGGAACTCGTCCACCTGCACCCACTACTTGCGACGCTTCCTTTGAACTTCAAGTCACAACTTCGCTACACTATCCTTCAACGAATACGAGGGCCTATACCTCGTAAGCTTCACCAGCTTTGAATCCTTCAGAGAACCTTGCACGCACTCCTTGCGGTAGACATTCAACAACTTCTAAGTGTTGAAGTCTCGACTCTGTGCACACCTGCAACAACAGTCCCTCGATACTTCATGCTTTGCTCAGACTTGCAACTCCGAGACTCAGCTTGGCCTGCACACTCCTTGCACAGCTCCTATGTCCCACTGCACCTTTGGGTGAATGAGAACAAAGGTTATCTCTATCTGAACTCTCTGTCAATGCACTCCTTGCGGACACTTCAACTGCACTCCTTGCAGGAATTCTCTGGCTCAAATAGAGAAACAATTGAAACTCATTCCTCCACCCCTTCAGACCTCAACTCAGACATGAAATCATATACATAGCATATAAAAGAAAATGTATAACTGGAAGCAAACATTCATGAGCATACCAACATCAATACACAGAGAACAACACAAACCATGAATTTGAATCAAAGCCTTCTTCTATTAATTCAAATATTTGTACATGGGTGTTCTTACATAGCTCTCTACATGTTATTGCTCTTCTCTTGCTTCTCCAATTATGTTACAATGCACAATGAGGGTGTTTATATCCCGTTTCCCTCTTGCACTCTAAAGCTATCAAATCTAGAATTAAATTCTATCTACTTTACATTAACTATCTTAAATGCCATCTACCTACTAAGGACGAGAGCAAATCTGCTTAAGGTCCATTTACAATATACAAGTGCGCCTTTTCTTAATGGCTCATTTAAGAATGTGCAACAACTTCAAGGTGTTTTCAAAATTTGTGCTGGCCTGTCCAGCTGTCTTCCACTTCCGCGCTGACTCATTCGGTGTGTTGGCGATGCTCTTGCATCATACTCCCTCGCTTGAAAAATTTCATGGGATCCTGTCCATGAGCTCCTGCATGGTCTGTCCATGCCTCTGTATCTCTGGTTCAATCTCCTAGCTAGCATATTCAACTGGATGGTTCTTCCACTTGAACAGATACTCGAAGTATTGCTTTCACCTGGTCCTTTTTGTCACTCTCTTTTCCAATATGCACTCCATCTGCGGCTTCTCTGCAATTGGCATCTGTTTCACCCACTGGATCTATGGCTACTCAGTTCTAGTCTCTACTTCTCCAGCTCTATATGGGTACAAATATGAGACATTGAATATCGGAGAAATTCCAATCCCATCGGGTAAGTCAATCTCATAGGCATTTGTCCCAAATTTCCTCAAGACCTTACATGGCCCGATTTTCTTCATTTTCAGCTTATTGTATGTTCCTCTTGGGAACCTTTCTTTCCTCAAGTGTGCCAGAACCAGATCACCAACCTCAAACTGAAGTTGTCTCTTATGCTGATCTGCTCCGCGTTTATACACCTGGCTTGAATTCAGCAGTTGCTGCTTCACCTGACTATGAGGTTCCTTCATTGCCTCTGCGAATTCTTTTGCACCAACGCTCCTAGTAGCAGTCTTCTCTGAATCCATCAGTTCAGAAATTCCTCTCGGCTGCATCCCATAGACAACCTGAAATGGACTCTGGCCTGTTCTCTGATTCACTGAGTCATTATATGCAAACTTTGCTTGGGGTAATATACTATCCCACTATCTATGGTGCTCTGTCACCAAGCTCCTCAACAAGTCTCCCAGACTTCTGTTGACCACTTCTGTCTATCCATCTGTCTGAGGATGATACGCTAAACTAAACGCCAAGTTAGTTCCCAGCTTTATCCATAAGGTCCTCCAAAAATACCCTATGAATTTCGTATCTCTATCTGAAACTATACTTTTCGGCAACCCATGAAGTCGAATGACCTCTTTAAAGAACATATTGGCAATGTGAGTTGCATCACTGGTCTTTTGGCATGGGATGAAGTGTGCCATCTTGGAAAATCTATCCACTACCACAAAGATTGAGTCAACACCTCTTTGTGTCCTTGGAAACCCTAATACAAAATCCATGCTTATCGCCTCCCATGGCATTTCTAGTATGGGCAATGGTTGATAGAATCTCACATTCTGCTTCCTCCCCTTCGAATACTGGCAAATTCTGCATCTTTCTACAAATTTCTTGACATCTTCTCGCATCCTCGGCCAAAAATATGACTCGTTCAGTTTCACGAACGTCTTGTCGTGGCCAAAATGCCCTGCTAATCCTCCACTTTGTTTCCCCTTCAACAGATTCTCCCTCATTGAGCATTTCGGAATACACAGTTGATTGCCTATGAACAATAATCCCTCCTGGATCATATAGTCTATCCAAGGGCTTCTATCTCTGAGAACTGGATTCTCTACTGCTTCATACGCCTCTCTGAAATCTTGATCATCTGCGTACATGTCCTTGAGATCCTCAAAACCCAACGTTTTGACTCAGAACTCCTGCAACAACAAACACTTCCTACTCAAAGCATCAACCACTTTGTTAGCAGTACCAGAAATATGTTTAATCACAAAAGTGAAATTCTGCATATACTCAACCCATTTTACATGTTTCTGATTCAACTTCTCTTGTTGAGTCACAAACTGCAATGCATGATTGTCACTGTACAATACAAATTCTTTCGGGATCAAGTAATTCCTCCATTTCTTCAATGCCTGTATGATAGCATAGAACTCCTTATCATAAGTGGAGTACTTCAATTTCACCTCATTCAGCTTCTCGCTGAAATATGCTATCGGCCTGTCTTCTTGACTCAAGACTGCCCCTATTGCAAATTCGCTTGCATCACATTTCACCTGAAATGTCTTCTGGAAATCCGGCAATACCAAAACTGGTTGTTCCGTGATCTTCCTTTTCAACAGGTTGAAACTCTTCTCAGCCTCCTCTGTCTAGTGAAAAGACGTATGCCGCTTCTTCACTATATCCATCATTGTTGCACTAATTCCACTAAAATTCCTGATGAATTTTCGGTAGAAACTAGCCAATCCATGGAAACTTCTCACCTCAAATATATTTCTCGGTGATGGCCAATTCTTGATCATTTCCACCTTATCTGGATCCATCCTCAACTCATTTGCAGAAACAACAAAACCCAAGTAAATGAGATCTGTCTTCATGAATGAGGACTTCTTCATGTTTATCAACAGCTTCTCCTGCTGTAACCTCTGCATCACTGTAGCCAAATGCTTTAGATGCTCTGCTGCGGTCTTACTGTAAATTAGTATGTCATCTAAATACACTATGACAAATTTCTCGATGAACTCCCTCAGGACTTCGTTCATCAATATCATGAAGGTACTTGGCGCATTTGTTAAGACAAACGACATAACAAGCCATTCATACAACCCTTCGTTGGTTTTGAATGCTGTCTTCCATTCATCACCTTCTCTCATGCGAATATGGTGATATCCACTTTTCAAATCAATCTTTGAAAAATACTTGGCTCCACCCAAGAAATCCATCATATCATCCATCCTTGGCAATGGAAATCTGTACCTGATGGTTATCTTATTGATCACCCTCAAGTCAGTACACATCCTCTAGCCTCCGTCTTTCTTCGGACTGAGTACTATTGGAACAACACACAGACTCAAGATTTCCCTGACCAAACCTTTGTCCAACAACTCCTGGACTTGCCTTTTAACTTCCTCATTCTCCTGCAGCATCAATCTGTACGCGGATTTGTTCGGAAAACTAGCTCCTGGTATGAGATCAATATGATGACTCATGCTCCTCATCGGTGGTAACGAATGAGGTAATTCATCCACTATGATGTCAGCGAAATCTTCCAGCAGTTCCTGAATCTCCTCTGGCAAATCATCCACTCTTGTGCTAGTCAGAACAATCCTCGGTTTCCTGACCACAAAGAATTGTGGATCCTCTTTCTTCTTCACCTCATTAAGAAGTTCCTTCCCACTCATGAGAAGTACTGTGTTGCTTACCTTCGGCTTCAACTCCTTATCCTTTGTCGGAAGCAACATGTGTGTCCTCCCATTCTTCTCCAGGGTGTATGTGTTCATTCGCCCATCATGAATCACATTTCTGTCATATTTCCATGGTCTACCCAACAATAGATGACAAACATCCATGGGAATGACATCACACAAGATCTTATCATTATATCCACCTATCTTGAATTCAACCAAGCATTGTTTAGTAACAGTTACTTGGTGTCCCTTCTGTAGCCACGAAACTCTGTATGGGCTTGGATGATCAATCGTCTCCAGCTCCAGCTTCTCTACCATCTCTGTAGAAACGAGATTATCCATGCTACCACTGTCTACAATGACCTTGCATACCCTGTCCTTGGTTTTGCAAGAAGTCCTGAAAAGTTTGGTCCTTTGGACTGAACTCTCCACCTCCTTCTCGGGTGTCAAAAGGACTTTTCGCATCATAAGCGATCTTCCACCTTCAACGTCTTCTGCCTCAACATCCCGCCTCTGTGCTTCGGTGATGTGAGCTTCTCCAATGTCCTTCTTTTTCTCTGGACACTCGTAAGACTTGTTCCCATTCTTCCCGCATGTGAAGCATGTGATTACTCCACCTCTTCCTCTTCCTCTACCTCTAGTACGAGGAAAAGTGTTTTTTTCAACATAATCTCCTCTCTGCTCATTGTGCTACCCTTTCTATTCATTATATTGTCCACACTGTGAAATTCCACCTCTCTCTGTGCGAGTCTGAGGTTTCTTCCATTCCTCCTTGGGCTTCTGGAATTTTTCCTGGGCAACTGCTTTGCCTCTGGGATGACTTCTGCCTCTGCCCCTCTGACCTTTCTTTCGACTCAACTTCTCTTCTGCTTTCAGAGCCATCTGATAAGAATCTTCCACCATTCGGATGGTAACCATGCTCATCTCATCCTGGATATCATATCTCAGGCCATTCATATACCTGGCAACTTTCTCATCATCACTCTCCCGATGACCTGCCCTGATGTTCAGTCTATAGAATTCCTCAGTGTATTCTTTCACTGTCATAAGCTTCTGTCTCAGGTTCTGCATCCTTCTGAACAGAGTAATTTGATAATCTCTCGAGATGAATTTCTCCTTCATCTTTGCGATCATCTTGTCCCAGCTTTTGATCTTCTGCTTGCCCTTGCAGCGTCTATCAGCTTGTAGCTCATCCCACCACAATGCTGCATGTCCTTTCAAGCGTGTGACAACATGCTTGACCTTCTTGTCTTCTTCAACATCTTCGTAGTCGAAGTATGTGTCCAGAGCTCTAATCCAATCTAGAAGCTTCTCTGCATCCAAGTTTCCCTCATAAATTTTAATGTCCATCTTTGCTCTTGCACCCATCTTGGAAATAGCTTTGATCAAACGCTCGTTTGATGCATCTTCGGCTGCAACTTCTTCTTCTCGTTCAGCCTCAATCTCGCTTTCGGAATCACTCAGATCCGCAGCACTGGCTGTGCATCTTTGCGCTGTCTCCATGTCTTCGAGTCTTTCTCAGAGATCTCACATTTGTCTCTCCATTTCTGGATTTTCCATCTTCCTGGCTCTTCTTCTCTGCACCTCCTTATCCTTTGGATTGGGTGACTGTCTTTCTCTTCTTGGCGGCATGGTGAATTCTCTTTCTCTGCTACACAAAGCAAAGAGTCTTTCTGTGCTCTGATACCAAACTGATGGCAACGCAGCCCCTTCACCCACCCGCAGGTCGAAAGGTCCACGCACACACAGGATCTTCTCTCTCTCGACCCGAAGAACACTAACCGGTCCTTCTATTTCCCTATCAAGAAATCTGCACCCGTAGATCTCTTCTCGCGATCCCCCTCTCTTTACTTATCGGGGAATCGAAACTCGCAAATTCGCGAGTCCAATGGTCGAGCACTGCACTCTTGAATTTCCGAGACTCAATACCCCAGTCAACGTTGACCTTTTCCTTTACCCTGTCGAAACCTTCTCTATCGGAATCTTGGTGCTCGCGGTGTCGAGCAACTCAGTTATTCGACTCCCGAGTCCCGATATGCCGAAACTCCAATGAGCTCGCGGCTTTGACTATTCAACGATTCCATCACCTTGTCGGGATTTCAGACTTCACGGGATCGTGAATCCTGATGTCCAATGTTCGGGACCTTTCACTGCGAAACCCCGATAGCTTGTGCCACCTGTCCTCCACTTGCCAACTTAGCTGTGGCCCACACTATTTACGCACTGGTCAGAATATCGCATATCGCAGTATCGTGATTTCCATTTCAATAATTTGGAGTTTCAATCCATGAAACCCCGATCCACGATATACACGTAGATCCAATGACCCTCGTGGTCCAAATCAATAGCTCTGCCCCTCCTAAGCTTCAAACCTTTTGAGAATACGTCGCCGTATCTCCCCTGTACCTCTCCAAGATCTAACAACTCATGGAGATTCATGAATTCTCCTCGGAGAATTCCGATCGTCTGTTTCTCCAGATGAAATCTATGAAAGGATTAAGCATTCCTTCGCGAAACTCGTCCCCCTACACCCACTACTTGCGACTCTTCCTTTGAACTTCAAGTCACAACTTCGCTACACTGTCCTTCAACGAATACGAGGGCCTATCCCTCCTGGGCTTCACCAACTCTGAATCCTTCAGAGAACCTTGCACTCACTCCTTACGATAGACATTCAACAACTTCTAAGTGTTGAAGTCTCGACTCTGCGCACACCTGCAACAGTAGTCCCTCGATACTTCATGCTTTGCTCAGACTTGCAACTTTGAGACTTAGCTTGGCCTGCACACTCCTTGCACGACTCCTGTGTCCCACTGCACCTTTGGGTGAATGAGAACAAAGGTTATCTCTATCTGAACTCTCTGTCAACGCACTCCTTGCGGACACTTCAACTGCACTCCTTGCAGGAATTCTCTGGCTCAAATAGAGAAACAATTGAAACTCATTCCTCCACCCCTTCAGACCTCAACTCAGACATGAAATCATATACACAGCATATAAAAGAAAATGTATAACTGGAAGAAAACATTCATGAGAATATCAACATCAATACACAGAGAACAACACAAACCATGAATTTGAATCAAAGCTTTCTTCTATTAATTCAAATATCTATACATGGGTGTTCTTACACAGCTCTCTGCATGTTCTTTCTCTTCTCCTGCTTCTCCAATTATGTTACAATGAACAATGAGGGTGTCTATATCCCATTTCCCTCTTGCGCTCTAAATCTATCAAATATAGAATTAAATTCTATTTACTTTACATTAACTATCTTAAATGTCGTCTACCTACTAAGGACGAGAGCAAATCTGCTTAAGGTCCATTTACAATATACAAGTGCGCCTTTTCTTAATGGCTCATTTAAGAACGTGCAACAACTTCAAGGTGTTTTCAAAATTTGTGCTGGCCTGTCCATCTATCTTCCACTTCCACGCTGGCTCTTTCGGTGTGTTGGCAATGCTCCTGCATCAGATGACCTGTTAGAATTAAATGCC
>JZKD02S1114320.1:0-12996 GCA_000966675.3 Picea glauca | reverse complement strand
CTTTTAACATCTTGCAAACACCATAGTGTGCTATCATGATACACATCTAACACCACATGTGTAGATGGCATGATCATATATATACCGACCATATATGTATTTTGAGGGTGTGAGCACCATTTTGTAGTATGACACCATATTTTTTTGAAAAGATGAAATATAAAAAACATTGGTCTTCAACATTACTTATATATGTTACAATGTGTACATGCATGCATGTGTTTTCTTTTCTTACTTATTTGACAAATGCAAATCCAAAAGATAATTAGCATATGCATCAGATACATGATTAGAACTTCTAGGTATGTGATCATAAGTAAGAAAATCAAAGTATCGTTCTAAAAGTTGTACCCGTAGGAATTGTCAGAGTAGAGTAGGGTCTCACACACGGTAATTTCCATTTAACTGACATAAGAATAATTGGGAGTCCATGCGAACCTCTAAATATCAAAAACCATGTGAAATCACGTCATGTAATAGTTTTGTAATGACGCTATACTCAACCACATTATTCGTTGATGGCTTCAGACGAACGCCACCTGAAGACACCAGTCGTATTTTGGGTGAGTAAATGACCCAAGCGACATAAGCCATGTTCCATGTATGATGACTGGCAGTGTCTGCAAATTCTAAATAAACTGAAGACTCCATTGACATCTTCCAACCAAGGGAAAACTTGATAAGAAAGCCGATGACACAAAGGAAAAGGTATATATACACTAATATACATTAGTATACAGAAGGTCACGCCCAAGATTGATGGATTACATGTAATATCTTTTAAGGTAGAGCCCATTTCTAGGCTCGTCCAACATATTCCCTTCACAGTATTCCAATTCATAGGCTCCTTTCTTTAAAACATGTCACACGATATAAGGACCGTGCCACATGGGGTTGAACTTTCCTGGCCCCAACGGTTCTTTGGCTTGGTCATACATGAGAACCATGTCACCCTCAGTGTACTTCCAAGGACAAAAATACCTACCATACTGAACCTTAACACGTCATTTATTCACTTAGATAGTCGTAGAGGCATCTCAACGCTTCTCGTCAAGATGCTCTAGGTGCAGAAGGCATTCTTCTAGATCGGATGTGTCAGGCAGGAGCCCAATTTCCAACTCAAGGGAAGGGATTTCACATTAAATCAGAAGAATCGACTCAACACCATGTAATAACTGAAAAGGAGAAAAACCGATGGAAGTATTTACTGGGGTTCGATATGTCGAAAGTGTGGGGTAAAGCATCAGATACTAGTTAGACTTACTCTGGCTGACAACTTTTTGCCAGATGGTCTTGAGAGACTTATTCACCGCCTCTACTTGTCCATTTTCCTGGGGATAATAAGGGGAAAAATGACCTCCTTAAACCCCAATTTTGATTCTAACTCTTTCATCATTTCATTTTGAAAGTGACTGCCATGATCAATGATAATATCTTTTGGGATTTCGAGTTGGTCTATAATTTGGTTGAATATGAAGAATGCCATAATATTACCATCGGATTTAACAATAGGCATGGCCTTTGCCCATTTCGTGAAGTAATCCATGACCACAATGATATGATGATGCCCCTCAGCTGAATTTGGGTTAGAGTCCATAAAGTATACCCCCCACTTGGTGAAGGGACCAACGGTGATGACTGGGTGAACATGGGCTAGATGCGAGTGCATTTTTCGAGCGAACACCTAGCAAGGGTGACACTTCTTGACCACTTCAACACAATCTTTAAAATTTGACAACAAAAGATAACCAGATCGCAATATTGTTTAGGCTGTAGCAAGCCTGGGTAAATGACCACCACAAGCCCCACTGTGACAGTCATTGAGAACCAAATCAACTTCCTCATGAGTCAAGCAATGAAGCAAAATATTATCTACTCCTCGACAATACAAAGTGTCGTTGATGATAAGGTAATTTTTAGCCCGTTGACGTAAATGTCGTCGATCGTCTCTTGATAGATGTTAGGATAGCTTCAATTTTTGAAGATAGATTATAATGTCTCCATACTAGGGGTCCAAATACAAGATAAGGAAGATATGTTCATCCGTGAACAAATCGTCATGAAAAATGTCCTCATCAAGTCGAGGGAAGTCTGATATCAACTAGACAAAAACTAACGATTTCTTAGACTTCGCCGAAGCAAAATCGAGATCAAATTCTTGAAAAATAATGATCCACTTATTGTATTTCCCCCTATGATACACTTGGTGAGGACGTATTGAAATGGATTGATATATGCAACTATGGTAGTTTTCAAAATAAATATATAATGTCATAATATTTGAACTACATGTACAATGTCCAAGGCTAGTTTCTCTACGAGAGAGTATTTAAGTTCAAGACCAACTAAGTTTCGACTGAGATAGTAGACAATGTTCTCATGGAGCTCATCATCCTCCTGAAATAGAACCATACCAACCGTCCCTTCAGATGCAATGACATAAAACAAATAGTCTCTATTGTAGTTTGGAGGTTTCAATAGAGGTGCCGATACCAAGGATTTCTTAAGAGCATCAAATGATTTCTGGGCTCGCTCATCCCATATAAATGGAGTATCCTTCTTCAAAAGACACATGAAACCCTTAGTTAAATTGGCATAGTTCACTATGAATTGACTCAAGAAGTTAGCCTTCCCCTCTAAACCTTGAAGTTGTCGAATGTTGTGCGGGGGAGGCAATCAAAGTATTTCCCCAACCTTCATAGGATCTACCATGATCCCATTCTCAGATACTAAGAATCCTAAAATACAGCTAGACCTAACACAAAAAATGCACTTGTGAGGGTTCAAATAGATGCGATAGTAAAAACATTTCTCAAATACTAATCAAATATGAGTGGAGTGATCTACTCTCTTGTGAGAGTGAGCAACGATTTCATCAAGGTAAGCTTTGACAATATGCTTGAGATTGTGAAAATAAAAGGTCATGGCGTGTTGGAAGGTTGCTCCAACGTTTTTAAGGCTGAAAGGAATTTTCCGGTATGAAAAAGTACCCTAAGGACAAATAAACACCATCTTATGTTGATCCTCGGGTTTGATTTGAATTTGATTATACCCCAAAAATCCATCCATAAAAGAAAAGATTTATCTTCCCGCATAGTCATCAAGAATATGGTCAATGAAAGGAGTCGAGAAGTTATCTTTAGGGAAATCTTTGTTAAGGTCTCAAAAAATCCATACATATGCGAATGGTTCCTTGTTTTTTATTCACGAGAACAGGGTTGGACACCCATTCATTTAAGGGAACCGAATAAATGAAACCAACATTAAGTAGCTTCTCTATCTCTGCCTTAATAGCCGGGGCCTTCCTAGGATTAAAAACTCTAAGATGTTTTCGAACATGTCTAGCATCTAGATAAGTCTTGATCTCATGTTAGAAAATGCTAGGGTCGATCCCTGAAATCTCTTCATACGACCAAGAGAATACATCATGAAATCCTTTGAAGAGATTGGTGTAGATCTGAATTTCTCCAGGTGAACAATCTGCACCGATATATACATTTTCAACTTTGCTAGGAATTCGGGAGATGTCAATCATGACGGGAGGAGAAATTTTTGCCATGTTTCCTTCAACATAAATACCATGCGTATCTAGAAGAACCATAGTGTGACTGACCATCTCACTCAAGGTAGATCTAAATTCATCCTGTTCGATCCTAAAAATATCTGGAGGAAATAGGAGCGATGATGCCTATCGTCCCAAGGCCTATCGGGACCATACATGGCCTCTAAGATGGCTTCATTCGAGGGTAAAGTATCATCGAGGTAATCATGTGAACAAGAAGACTAGATGGATGATACAGGCTCAAGAACAGGATCCTCCTTGTCCATTTGTGAGGAGAAAGGATTTGGGTCAGCAATAGTGTTAAGAACAGATTGATACACAATATATGCCACTGACAATGGCATTTCCATCCCAATGTGCGACTAAACTTCACATGACATAGTCAGGGAAGGTAGGGTCCAAGGGTCGTTGAAATACGAAGTACAAAAAGAAACAGACCTCATCAACGACAAAGACTCACTAGAAATGGCATAAATATGATGAACTAATGCTACAAAATCAAAGGTACCCATGAGAGAGGAATACATTCCAACATAAACATCCTTAGTTTCCTACTGAGAATTTTCGATGACAGGGATCGAAGGTCCAACTTATGCACTAGTACTAGCATGAATAAGGGACAATTGATCAACCGTCACCATTTTCCCTTTGCGAGGAAAACATAAAGTGTGGAAAACAGACAACACAACTACTGTCATGGCATAAGTCCAATTATGCCCTAATAGTAAATTATAGTCAAGAGGCGCATCAACCACTTTGACATCAACCTCCACTATCTTTCCACCTAACTGGACCAGAAAAGTGGGAAGAATTCCATAGGGCCGAAACAAACGCCCATCAAAAGCGATCAACATAGTCATGGATTGAGAGAGAGTCAAAGAGCCAATGAATTTCCAATAGGTTAGGGACATCACGCATGTCGCATCACCTTCATCAATTACAATGGGTTTGATGTTAATTTTTGTGTACTCCACATGGATTTGAAAGGCCACATGGTAAGGTAAGTGAGGCTTAACATCCATGATGTCAAACTTAATAACCTTCGAGCCACATGGGTGTAGAGATCCTATAGAAGATAACAAGGTGATCCTCTGTGAAGGACATGTCTGGAGCACCTCCAAAGCCGACATCGCACAAGGGGTTTGACCCAGATCTTTGACAATTGAATAATTTTGGGCAACTCTAGCATTAGGATTGTGGGAAGAGAGTTTCAATACTCCTTTCAGAATAGGAGGCAAAGGTTTTGGATTTTTGATATGCGAGGGTGTTTCTAGTGGGGGAGGAGACTTTGGACCTATAATATTCTATGAAGAACTGTAATCACGAGATCGAGTGGATACATCAATATGAGACTTGACCATACTGACACATAGATGGCCACCTTCATGTTCCGAGGGGTTTTACCCCCTGCTCGACACATTTTCGGTGTTAGAGGCCCTGTGGCCATGTGATGATTATGTGTAAATGGATTTTTTAGCACAACAATCGACTGTGATAAGAGCCTCGAGGCTTCTTCAATTCTGGGGCATAGGTGGGTAAGGTGATCATATTTACAAAGTTTACAAGGAAACTTCACCTTATGTTTCTCTTTCTTTCCCTCACCAACATTATTATTTGATCTATCATTGTTAGTGTCATCCTTGGATTTGTTATTATTTCTCCCACCCTTACGATTATTACCTCGTACTTTCTTTCTATTCCCTCATGGTTGCTGGTTACCATTTGGGTTGGTCGACGACTATGAAAAATGCACATTCGTCGACTGAGTAGGAGTGGAGGATGATGCCAAAGCTTGTACTACTGTAGGCTGGATTATAGACAAATCTTTTAACTGGTTCATCACCAAATCTATAGACTTATCATTTGCGGAGCCTATGATGCCATAGGCATGAGGCCCAATATTTTGTCTAGGGTCATAGTTTGACCATGGTGTGTCAGGAAGAATTTCATACAACATCCCAGATTGAGAATATATGAGGTCCAATTGCTGGGATTTCAAGATAGCTTCTTCCTTAGATGTTACTCCGGATGTAGAGACATCCTTTGAAATATAAGGAAATAAGGAATTCATGAACCATTCCAACAGAAACTATGGAGGAATGTAGGCTTTGATTAACCTCTTCCGTCTATGCCACTCTTGGATATGTTCCAAGATATGTGTGACTTTATCTTGGTGGAGGGCAGAAAAAATTTCTATGCCAACATCATAACGAACCGATAATTGGAGGTGGTTGAGAAAGACCAAAACCATATGATTAAAATTTCCGTATGTTTCCCCTGGTAGCCCAATGTACCATTTCATGGTGACCCCCTTGAGGGTGCATTGAAATAACCTCAAACGAATAGAATCATCATTAAGGGAATTAGATGAGCACCAAAGATGAAAATTAGTAACATGATCACCTGGATCCTTGCCAATCTTTCCTTGGAATTTTGGAATTTCCGAAGGAAGCTTGGTGGGGATGGGGGGCAATGACGGATCATGATGCATCAAGTCATTCATTAATTTTAACAAATATGGCAGATTTAGTGTGGATAGAAAATGGAGACAAGGTTGCAGAGTCTAAGCCCATGCTCCACGGAAACATTGGTGTTGAGGGATTGCACGCCATCCATGTTTTTCGTATATACCATGGCCTTGTCTAGTAGGGTAATATCCTCCTCCAAACTGATTCATAAAAGGTTGCATGGGCACCATACCTACAAAGGTGGAATAATGAGGGTTATAAACATTGCCCCCAATTAGAGGAGCTCCAGGATCGGGGTTTCCCATAGCGTGAAACTAACTTCCTCTGGGTGGAACTCCGGAGGACAGAGGGGGATTCATCATAACAAATTATTTTGTCGGAATTGGCATGGAGGAGGAAGGGGGAAAGGAAGGAATATAGGAAGTGGCTTGTCCACCCCGTGACGTAGGCGTGCACCCCAGGGCACGTCCGCTCGTAGGACCCTTTACTTCTTTCCTGGCCCGAAGAACTCAAAGGTTCTCTATTTCCCTATCGGAAAATATTTCACCCACAGATATCTCTTCAGGGACTCCCCTTCTTCTATCGGGGTTCCACTATCGGGGTTTTGACACCCGCGATGTTCTGGCAACCTGAATCACCAATATCTGACCTCCGATGCGCTCCTTTCGTTTCTTTAGCCCTCACCCAGCTAGCCTATAGTCCACATGACCGGCTCCTATAAGACCATAGCCTTATGTTTCTTTCCGTCGGGGTTTCTGTCTTCAACAATGCCGACACACTTAAATGCCCGTTAGCCTTCTAGGCTAAACTCTTGGTTCACATGACCTCCTCTATATGACCATGGTCATAACTCCCATCGGGGCTACGGGATTTCAAATGTCAAAATCCACTCACGCCCAAGACTCGTGATCCTCTAAATCTCAACGCGCTCCTCATGCGTTAGCCTCCTGCTATAGACTCCGAATCATATGACCGTCGACTTGTGACCCAGGTCCTATCCCTTATCGGGGTTTAGGGTTTCGCGTGTCGAAATGCACCAAACCTCTTGTCAACAGAATCCCCAAGTTCCCGATCACTTCGATCTCGGTCATGCGTCCTCTAGGATGGACGGTTCTCGCTGCTCCTCGCTATTTCGCAGTTTGTGAAACCAAAGTGCATGAACACTTTGTCACCGAGATCTCCGATATCCCGATGAATCCCAAACACCGATTCTCCATCAGGCTGAAAACTGGCTTCCACTACGCGCCTCCCTCCTTTTTGACGTGTTGACAGCTGACCGCACAATTGAACCTTCCTCCTCATCGGGATTTCACGTTTCACGAAACCAAACTGCAGGGGTTTCTTACCTTCGAAATCCCCGATGCTCCGAACTCCGACTCCTCGGAATCTCCTGACATGTGTCCCACTGATGGATAGTTCTGATCTTGTTGGGATATCATGGATCGCAATTCCAAGCGGCAAGATTTCTTCACTTCCGGAATTCCCGATAACTTCAATATCCCGATGACTGTTTAGGGATTCTCCTCTGCTCACTAGGGCTTAACCCCAATATAACTCCTGCCAGATCTAACGGTTGACGGGAGTTCAGCTGCTGATCCAATGGTTTGCCAGCCTTTCGAGCTCGAACTCTGATGTGGCCGTAACCTCCTCGCACCTCCGTGAGATCCAATGGCCCACGAGACTTCGCGAAACCTCCTCGAAGGATTTCATCCGTCTGTTTCTCCTTTTCGTAAATCCACGGGGTGACTGAATGCCTCCTTACAAGACTGACTCACCCACTCGCCAACCTGCGATGTCCTTGCAACTCCAAGTCACACTTATCTAGGCTGATCTTTAGCAACTCAGAGGCCTATCCTTCCTGAGATTTCCTTAATTACTTTCAACCTCAAAGAAATTCTTTGCACACACTCCTTGCGGCAGTTCTCAAACACTTCTAAGTGTTGAGTTCTCTTGACCCTGCTCACACCTGCAATAGCAGTCCTTCAATACTCATTCAGTTTCCCGACTGAGACTCTCTGTGACCTGTGCACTCCTTGCACATCTCGTATAACCCAACTTCTCCTCTGGGTGAATGAGAACAAGAGTTAGACTGTCCGAGCCTTCCGTCAATGCACTCCTTGCGGATGACTTCAACTGCACTCCTTGCAGGAATCCTCTGGATCAGATAGAGAAACAATTGAAAATCATTCTATCTCCCTCTCAGACTTCAATTCAACCATGAAATAACATACACAACATATAAAAGCAAATGCATGACAAAAAGCAAACATTCATGAGCATAATATCAATACACAGAGAAACAACAAAAACCATGAATTTGAATCAAAGATTTCTTCTATAAATTCAAATGCCTGTACATGGGTGTTCTTCATATAGTTCTCTGCATGCTCTTCTCTTCTTGCTCCTGTTAATTCTGAATTATGTTACAATACACAGTGAGGGTGTCTATATCCGTTTTCCCTCCACTCCTTCTAAACTGTCTAATCTAATATTCAATTATACCTACTTACATAAATGCCTCCTACCTACTATGGATGGGAGTGGATCACTCAAGGTCCAATACAATGCATAAGTACGCCTCTTCTTAACTATCACATTTAAGTTTGGCGTATCCCCTTTTTTTTCAAAAGTTTAAACAATTCAACATATGCTCAAAATGTGTGGCGCTTTCCCCCATGCTTGCTTGATGTTGACGATGCTCCTGCATCATACTCCCTTGCTTGAAAATTTTCATGGGCTCCTGTCCATGAGCTTCTGCACGGTCTATCCATGCTTCTGTATTTCTGCTTCATTCTCCCAGCTGGCATATTCAACTGGATGGCCCTTCCACTTGACCAAATATTCAAAGTACTCTTTTCTTCTGGTTCTCTTACCCACTCGTTTATCTAGTATCTGTTCCATCTGTGGCTTTTCTGCAACTGACATCTGCTTCTGCCACTGAACTTCTGGTTGTTCACCACTTGTTCCTGTTTCCTCAGCTTTGTATTGGTACAAATCTGCGACATTGAATATAAGAGAAATTCCGATCCCATCGGGTAATTCAATCTCATAAGCATTCTGTCCCATTATCCTCAAGACCTTGCATGGTCTGATTTTCTTCATTTTCAACTCGTTGTATGTTCCTCTCGGGAACCTTTCCTTCCTCAGACGTGCCAGAACTAGATCACCAACTTCGAACTGAAGTTATCTCCTATGCTGATATGCTCTGTGCTTGTATTCTTGACTTGATTTTAGCATTCGCTCCTTCACCTGACTGTGAAGTTCTTTCATTGTCTCAACAAATTCTTCTGCACTAGTCCTCCTAGTAGTAGTCTGCTCTGAATCTCTCAATTCAGAAACTCCTCTTGGCTGCGTCCCATAGACAACCTAAAATGGAATTTTTCCTGTGCTCCGATTTACTGAGTCATTGTATGCAAACTCTGCCTGGGGTAATATATTGTCCCAACTGCTATGGTGCTCTGTCACCAAACTTCTCAACAAGTCTCCCAGACTTCTGTTCACCACTTATGTTTGTCCATCCGTCTGTGGATGATAAGATGAAATAAACAACAAGTTAGTTTCCAACTTCTTCCATAAGGTCCTCCAGAAATGCCCTATGAACTTCATGTCTCTGTTTGAAACAATACTCCTTGGTAAGCCATGAAGTCAAATGACTTCTTTGAAAAATAGATTCGCGTCAATGAAATGTGCCATCTTGGAAAACCTATCCACCACCACAAAGATGGAATCAAATCCTCTTTGTGTCCTTGGAAATCCCAATATGAAATCCATGCTAATTTCATCCCACAACTTCTCAGGTACGGGAAATGGTTGATAAAAACCCGCATTCTGCTTCCTTCCCTTTGAATGCTGGCAAATCCAGCATCTGTCTACGAACTTCTTCACCTCTGCTCGCATCCCTGGCCAAAAGTATGACTCACTCAGCTTTTCAAATGTCTTGTCATGACCGAAGTGTCCGTCCAATCCTCCACTGTGTTTTTCCTTTAGCAGATTCTCCCTCATGGAGCAATTCAGAATACATAGTTGATTGCCTTTAAATAGCAATCCTTCCTGGTTCATGTATTCAACCCATTTGCTATGATCTCTGAGAACTGGATTCTCAGCTGCTTCATACGCTTCTTTAAAATCCTGATCATCTGCATACA
The DNA here is from genome assembly GCA_000966675.3 of Picea glauca. NCBI lineage: Eukaryota > Viridiplantae > Streptophyta > Pinopsida > Pinales > Pinaceae > Picea > Picea glauca. Next base: position 2,821 of record JZKD02S1114320.1, on the reverse strand, counting down.
TGTCTCTGAGGTCATCAAGCCTAACATCCTGACTTTGAATTCCTGCAAAAACAAACATTTCCTGCTCAAAGCATCAACCACTTTGTTAGCAATACCAGAAATATGCTTTATTACAAAAGTGAAATTTTGCATGTATTCAACCCACTTAACATGCCTCTGATTCAACTTTTCCTATTGAGTCACAAACTGTAATGCATGGTTATCACTATATAAAACAAATTCCTTTGGAATCAAATAGTGCCTCCATTTTTTCAATTCCTGGATGATGGCATAAAATTCCTTATCATACGTGGAGTACTTCTCTTTTGCCTCATTTAGCTTTTCGCTGAAATATGCAATTGATCTGTCCTCCTGACTCAAGACCGCTCCTATTTCAAACCCACTTGCATCACATTTTACCTGAAATGTCTTTTGAAAATCTGGCAACACTAAAATTGGTTGTTCCGTAATCTTCCGTTTCAACAAATTGAAACTCTTCTCAGCCTCTTCGGTCCAATGAAAAGATTTATGTCTTTTCTTCACTGTATCCATCATTGTTTCACTAATTCCACTGAAATTCCTGATGAATTTCCGGTAGAAACTAGCTAGTCCATGAAAACTCCTCACCTCGAATACATTTTTCAGTGATGGCCAATTCTTGATCACTTCTACCTTATCTAGATCCATCCTCAACTCATTTGCAGATATAACAAAACCCAGATAAATGAGCTCTGTCTTCATAAACGAGGACTTCTTCATGTTTATTAACAACTTCTCCTGCTGTAGCTTCTTCATCACTATAGCCAAATGCTCCAGATGTTCAGCCTTCGTCTTACTGAAAATCAATATGTCATCCAGATACACGATGACAAATTTCTCGATGAATTCCTTCAGGACTTCATTCATTAACCTCATAAATGTACTTGGTGCATTCATCAAGACAAACGGCATGACAAGCCATTCATACAAACCTTCGTTTGTCTTGAATGCTGTTTTCCATTCACCACCTTCTCTCATATGAATATGATGATATCCACTCTTCAAATCAATCTTTGAAAAACATTTCTCTCCACTTAAGTAATCCATCAAATCATCCATCCTCGACAATGGAAATCTGTACCTGATGGTTATCTTGTTAATGGCTCTTGAATCAATGCATATCCTCCAGCCTTCGTCTTTCTTCAGACTGAGTACTGTCAGAACAACACACGGACTCAAGCTTTCCCTGACCAAACCTTTGTCTAGTAGCTCCTGGACCTGCTTCTTGACCTCTTCATTCTCCTGTGGCGTCAATCTGTACGCGGCTTTGTTTGGTAAACTGGCTCCTGGTATGAGGTCTATCTGATGACTCACACTCCTCATCGGTGGTAACGAACGAGGTAATTCGTCCACTACAATATCAGTGAACTCTTCCAGCAGTTCCTGAACTTCTTCTGGCAAATCGTCCACTCTTGTGCTAGTCAGAACAATTCTCGTTTTCTGACCACAAAGAATTGTGGATCCTCCTTCTTCTTAACTTTTGTAAGAAGTTCCTTCCCACTCATGAGAAGTAATGTGTTGATTACCTCCGGATTTACCTTTTTGTCCTCAATTGGATGCAACATATGGGTTCTCCCATTCTTCTTCAGGGTGTATGTGTTCATCCTCCCATCATGAATCACATTTCTATCATATTGCCATGGCCTACCCAACAATAAATGACAAACATCCATAGGAATGACATCACATAAAATCTTGTCATTATATCCTCCTATTTTAATGTCAACTAAGCACTGTTTAGTGACATTTACCTGATGTCCTTCTGTAGCCATGAAACTTTGTATGGACTTGGATGATCAGTTCTCTCCAGCTCCAAATTTTCTACCATCTCGGTTGAAACGAGATTATCAGTGCTACCGCTGTCCACAATTACCTTGCACACTCTATCCTTGGTCTTGCAAGAAGTCCTAAAAAGACTGTTCCTTTGCGCTGAATTCTCTATCTCCTTCTCTAGCATCAAAAGGAATTTCCGCATCACCAGCGATCTTCCACCTTCAGCGTATTCCTCCTCAGTATCTCGCCTCTGTGCCTCGGCGATGTGAGTCTCTCCAGTTTCTTTCTTTTTTTCAGGACACTTGAACGACCCGTGCCCATTCTTTCTGCATGTGAAGCATGTGATTACTCCACCTCTTCCTCTTCCTCTACCTTTGGTACGAGGAAACCTATTATTATCATCATATCCTCCTCTTTGTTCAGTATGATGTTCTCTCTATTCAACATATCACCCTTGATGTGAACTTCCGCCTCTCTCAACTCTAGTCTAAGGCTTCTTCCAGTCGTCCTTGGGATTCTGGGTTCTTTCATGGGCAACTGCCTTGCCTCTGGGCTGACTTCTGTCTCGAACCCTCTGACTTTGTTTTTGGCTCAGCTTCTCCTTAGCTTTCAGAGCCATTTGGTAAGAATCCTCCACCGTTTGGATGGTTTCCATACTCATTTCATCCTGAATTTCATATCTCAGGCCATTCATATACCTGGCCACCTTTTTGTCATTGTTTTCACGATGACCTGCCCTAATATTCAACCTGTAAAATTCCTCAGTATACTCCTTCACTGTCATCAGCTTCTGTCTTAGGTTCTGCATCCTCCTGAACAGAGAAATTTGATAATGCCTGGGAATAAATTTTGCCTTCATCTTTGCAATCATCCTGTCCCAGCTCTTAATTTTCTGCTTGCCTTGGCAACGCCTGCCAGCTTGCAGTTCATCCCACCACAAGGTTGCATGTCCTTTTAATCTTGTGACGGCATGCCTGACCTTCTTATCCTCTTCGATATCTTCATAGTCGAAGTAAGTGTCTAGAGCTCT
>JZKD02S1114309.1:0-12996 GCA_000966675.3 Picea glauca | reverse complement strand
TGTAATTTTTTTTTTTAATACCTAAAGTCATCGTCTCAATATCGACGCAAGTTCGTCGGAAATATTTTACTATTTTACCACAACTGTCGTTATAGCGACAAAACTTCGTCGCAATTTGCCACGAATGTTTGTCGCATATACAACATATGCGTCGTAAATTTGGTTTTGAGATATTGCACTCGTCGATATTACCACGGATTTTCGTCGCAAGTTGCGACAGACTTTTGTCACACATTCAGCAACTGCGTCATAAGTTGTTGGCTTGGCATAACTTTTCGTCCCAATTGCGACGAAGTTTCGTCGTAATTGCCACATTTCTTCGTTGTTATTGCGACGATAGTTCATCGTAATAGTGACGATGCATAAGGTTAACCGATATTGAAGGTGGTGACATGTGGAGAGCTAATTTTGTCGATGTTTCCATGCACACTTGGATCGTGGATATAGCGACGAAATTATTCCGACGAAAAAAAATCTCGGCTTTCGTGGAAATTGCGACGGATAAGTGTGGCAATATCAACAAAAAACCGTTGCAAATTTGCTCATATGTACTAGTGTGTGATTTCAAACTTGACAAATTCCATTCTATAGTGAAGTAATGTTGTGGAGTTGACCCATATAACATCCTTCGCCATAAAAAGATCATATTTCTTCAAAATCGATGGGACATCATCTTCTTTAAAAGAAAAAGAAGGACCAACCTCTCCTCTAGTTTCTTTTATTGGCCAGTGTCTCTTTTTAGTATTTGAAGCAATAAGATCTATCATAACAACCAATGTGTCACTTTTATTCGATGATATGTGACTCCATAAAGAAGACGAAACATTTTTTAATATATGCATGTGATCTAGTAAGTGGCCAATCTTAAGATGCTCCCAATATGGAAGCTCATAAAATATAGATTTCATTTTCATCCCAATGGACATTTTCTCAACATAGGTGTCAAAAAATGCAGGATCATCGAACACAGGTTCCCCATTTGAATCAAACAATTCTATCATTTCTTTCTCCTTCTCTATGTGATATGCCCTAATCCAATCTGTCAGTCTCATTATTTTAGGTCTCCGGATTCTCTCTGGTTTACCATTGAAAGTAGATGCAACTCTTCTATAAGGGTGGTCTTATGGGAGGAATACCCTTGAACAATCATACACTGGCTTTCGTAGGTGGTTGGACCACTTAGCCTTTATAAAAGGTCCACAACATTTATATCCATGATAAATTTTTGCTATAATACTTACGATGTTATCGTATACATAGCATGTTAGTGTCAAAAATATAGTTGCACCAAATGAAGTATGCCAAATAATATTATAGATATAAACAAATCAATCAACATGATTACTAGAGAAAACTCTTAGTCCTGTATAATCTTGCATGGTGTACGCACATATGTCATACAATGTAAATACCTCTGCATTGGGATGGGTCTCTATACATCATATACATGTATCCCTTCCCATAATTTCTTAAATTCATCGATGAATGGTTGGAGGTAGACATCCATTCTCTTCACTTGTCACCCGAGACTATAAGAGCTAGTAAAATATGTTCATTATTCACAGACAAACATGGGGGGATATTGCTATCAATCACTACCACTGGCCAAATAGAATAGTTGGTGTTTTGGAAGGAATACATGTTAACTACATTCATAGCTATGCTCAATCATAGGCTTTGTACTTCATCCTTGAATTTATGGGGCCATGTATCCTTTATATGCTTCATGGCTATTGAATATATTGGGATTCACTTAAATCCCGACTCACTTCTTTGTGAGGCATGTCGCCGCTGCAACATGGCTAATTGTCTGCAATGAAAGAGCCTTTGAATCCTTAGAATTATAGGTATGTGCCTCAATATCTTATGAGGAGGATCATGTGCCTTATCATTTATTTATTTATTTATGGTACCTGTCATGCCCACATTCTGGACATATCTCTTTGTCCACATATTTTTTTCTGTATAGAATACAATCATTCAGACATGTGTGCTATGGTATGTACTCAACACCCAACATTTTCAGCATTTGCTTTGCCTCTACGCAGCTATTAGACAAGACATTATCACTCAGAAGTACCTTATCTTTGAGTAACTTGCAATTAGTGGGCAATATAAATGTACATTGTCGTTAAGCATGAATAAAATTAACCATTTTCTTCCTTCGTGGTGTGACAAGATTCCTTAAAAAGTTAGGGGACTTAATGGTTAGTTACCTCAAAAGTTTTGAGAAACACGCGTCTGACATACTATACATTGCTTTCAAGTTGTACAATAACATTGTTGTCCCTAGTTGGGTAGACCTTGACCCTTATACTCGACCAAAGAGAGGGGTGGTAGAAATAGATTTATGGCTTTTGAAGAAAGTATCTACAATATCAACACCATCCCCTAGTTCATTTTGTTGGAATGTATGCAACAACATTCCCTCCATGGCTTGAGTATCCCACAAAAAATCATCCATACCAACCTCTATATCATTTTCTTCATCCCCAAAATGTGAAGAACTAGTGTTACTGTAGAGTTTTTTAATTGGTGACTTAGGACGTAATGGGAATTGAATAGGTGGTTGTTTCAACCATTCTCGGTATGCTTCCTCTCCAAGTTGTGCTCATTTAGCAACAAGCTCGCGACTTGACATTGTAGTGGGGTGCAACGGTAGATGGTGGATAGGTCGCTCATCCTCAAAATCTTGATTGTAAAAATATTGAACTTTACTTCAATAATATTAGTAACACAATGCATTTAATATGTTCAAACATTATACCAAACACTTATTGGAAGCATCATAATTTTTTCCCAACAATAAACATGCAACCAACCAATTTATAAAACAAATGTCGAATTGAGAAACACATTTACATTAATTCCAAAATCCAAAAGAAACAATTACTCAATCATCTTTTTCTTATGTCCTATGTGGTGTCTGCATAAGAAAGATCCAATTCACGGTGTAATACCGTTGACCTGGGCTAGTTGTTGGAAGATGACATGTTAGGATTGGTAGGGTAAAGCAGTTGTCCATTTTCATCAAACATCTGCTTGTTGTATCTTTCTCTCGATAAGAACTTGTGAAATTTTGGAACTACTGGAATATCTTATGCATCTGAACTTGATCCTGCAAAATTCAATGAACAATTATTCAACCACACTTGCATACATAACATAAATTCAATGAGATAAATGAATTGTAAATAAAATCTAGACGTATTGCAATCGGCGAGAGAGAACTTGAAGGACTTGCAACGATACAAAATGAACTGGAATTCGAAGAATTGGTCATTTGATATTATAATTCTTTTTTTCCCTACATTTGAGCCAAAACCATCATCTTAGGAAGCATAGAATAATCTAACGTTAAACAAAATTTCAAATAACTTTTATAAATTAACGGTGTGCTTAATCATATAAAGACACACTGACGTGTTGTGATAAAATAAACGCATCAATGCGTTTAATTGTGAGAAGTATCAAAGACTAACCTCCATTATTGCCTCCGCAAAACAAAACCTCCACAAAATTTAAATGTGGATGTTTACATTTGCATTTTGCAAATTAAATTGTTTGTCGGTGCGTTATTACTTACACACTGCACCCGTATGTTTCTAACAGTATAACGCACCGATGTAAGCAAGTTAGAAAAATAATACACACTTACTATCAATGCATTGAAATTTATTATGAAAAAAAAGTTGGTTCTCTATGTGTACACACCGCACTAGTGTGCTACTCACTGTATAGCATACTGAAAAGGTGAGTTACAAAAAAAACAACAACATCCATGTTTATCATCAATGCGCCGGAATATCCAACGAAAAAATGAGCGAGACTTTTAGTTTTTGTGTTTATAAATGAAGAGTATATTCATTCTTTTGTTTTTTTGCCAAAATTTAGAAGGGAGATTTGTGCAACAAACATTTATAAGCAAAGACTTCAAAATCGGTGGATTTTTTTTGAAGAGACAAATTTGAAAGGGATTACTATAGATCACATACAAATTGGCAGAGGAGAAATTTCAAGTATACGATTTCAATCTATTAGTCATCTTAATACTTCCCCTATTTGATTCAAACAATTTTTAGTTCATTCCCAAACAAAAAAAAAGGTTTCATAGTTACCTTCGGTATTGGAAGCCCTAATTTCCTCACTGATTTTTTGCTTTCCGTTTCTATATTTCATAAGGAGAATTTCTTTTAAACAATTTTTTTTTCGGGTTTGTTTATTTACATATGGGGTGTTTCTTATCCATTGCAATGAAACCACTCATTGCATTGGATCTCAAACTATCTTGTCGTTGTCAATTTAAGCCAAAAAAAAAAAAAAACACCTTCATGGTTAACAATGCACTTTGTACATAGGAAGAACATGGGAATTTGCACCGATGAACTTTGAATAAGATGGGAACTAGGAACTCAAGAATCATATAGGGTATCACAAAAGTCACTTGAGATAGTTGAAGAGTCAGAGAGCTAAAAGGCCAAGAACCACAAACCAAAACTATAAATAAAGGCACTGCATTCAGTTAAATGGTTTTCTTTTTGGTGTTGTAAGCTATCTTCATATGTTAATACAAACACCATTGTTAGTTGGTGTTTTATACTCTTTTAGAGTTGTGTATGGGCTTATGACTCTTCTCTCCTTTCCCAGTTCTCTCGATGCTTGTTAGTGTGAGTATTCTAACGTATGGGACTCTTCTTGTGTTATGGTGTTTATTCCCTCTTATCTTATCCTTGCTAACCCAATATGAAACAAGGAGCTTATTAGTTACTTAGGACTATTATTGATTGCTTAGGATCTCTGATTATGCATGTGCCTTGATTGGTGGACTATTCTTCATGTTGCTACATGTCCACGCGCATTTCATCTAAACGCGGTTACTAATTAGTTTTATGATAGAGAAGTGTTCTTAGTAAATGGATCATTTGACTTTGAGAGGGAGTTGGGAGGGTCTATTTCGGGTTCATTTATAATAACAACGAGACTGTTTTATTTGCTGTCAATTGCATTTTTGAATCCTGTTCTTTGCTCCTTTAATTATGATTTAGTTAGCTTCATCTTGCATATTGCATTTACTTGCATTTCATTTCCCATGTCCACCACATATCCATTTATATTTATGTATTTTACTTTCATTAGTTTAAATTATATTAGACAACATAATATAACATCTTACCTTGTATATGGCCATTGGGCCATAACTAGAGTGCTAGCTATTTCAATAGAGAAAGGTCTAATTGATCCCTTACATGGTGTAACCCTATGTGGTTGACAATGGTCATTTACCTGCATCAACAAGGGCCTTAAAGGTCATTCTATCACCTACCTTTAAAGTGTCATACTTACATTTTGACCAAAGATTCACAATAAGAGGGTATCCATTATGCCAAAACCTCCAATATGCCATGTCTCTCTTGTATGGGTATTTTTAAAAGAAAATTTGTTTTGCATGATCAATGGGAAGCTACAAACTCTAATGTTGTATTAATGCACTAAAAACCCTTTTTAACATGTGCAGAGAGAGATATGAACCTTACACCTCTCCTAAGCAAGTATAATGCCTTTATGAATTCATGATGGGGCATTCCACTATGGGCATATTTAATAATTGTCGATGGTTTGGCAACAAGGTTCCCTTTATTGCACTAAAGAAGCTAGGTGCATTCTATAATAGAATAAAAGGGAGATGTGTAAATGACACTCACATGACAGGGGACATAAGTTGGCCTAATATCATATTATAAAAAATAAAAATAACATCTCAATATGAATGAAATGTATAGAACTCGTGCTTGTAAATTGAAAAATATATAAAAATTCCATAATTTATTTTTTAAAAAGAAAAGCATACCAAACATTAATACACACATAACCTCTTTGGCATGAGTTTAAATTGTGATAGGGTGTTTTGTGAGGCGTGACAACATTCACTAGGTTGATGCAAATAAAATGTATTGCACCACTGGTCTCTAGGGATTGGGTAAAGCTATACGTGGAAGTATAGTTAAGGGTTGGAACCACTTTTCCCTCTTGAAGTATGAGGCAAAACTACTTCTGGTTGATTGACTATAATTTGATTGGGTCCAATAGTCAAATATGGGTGGCTTAGATACTCTGACAAGAGTTGTAGTTTGCCCGGATATGTCTCACTTCAAAGTCATCATAAACAATAAGTTTTATAGGATTTTCTAACGATGGGATCCTTATGCTGCCCTTGTAGATAGATATGGGAGAATTGAAGAAATTCAAGCTTTTTTCACGATGAAAATACACACAACACACATATACACACTTAGCCGAAGGGGTTAGCTCAACTAGTTGTCGCGAATGTTGCTGGGTATTTGGCTAGTTCATTGTCCATAGGTGTTTGGTTTAAATCCTTTGGGTGAAACACAACTAGTTTACATTGACAAATTTATGAAAAATATCATCTATAAATGTGGAGAAACATCTCCTAAGTTTTTACGTAAAATCTTACTTAAAAAACAAAAAACACACACCATATAAATCCATCTCAACTTTAAATATTTTAAACAATGAATTCTTTTTAATCACTTTGATGTTTAATAAATACTTTTGTGGAAAATGGGATGCTACTATTCCCTTTACCAATATTCAAATTCCCGCAAAAAAAACATAGTCACCCACGATGAATTACCTAAAACCATGAATAATAATTGAAAATACATACAAGCTTGAGCACATTTGGCAAAAATGGAATCCCTCCTAGGGAGATGCTCATCATTTCAATATTAAACATATATTTGACTTTAACAATAAAATCCCATACTTACCCTGTTAGGAGGTCTATTCCTTCATTCCCTTTACCTTGATGTGTATTAGGTGGCACTGTTTAAAACCCTCGAGGGAGGGCTGCTACAGCATTTGGATTTGCATCTGCTTCGACCAAGGGATCATCCTCTTCCACAATGCCATGCTGTGATCGGTCGATTGCATTCAGGTATGCGATAACGTTCCGTTCTGTTCTGTATAGCTTGTTCAGTTCGTTGATCTGCCTGTTGTAACGTCTTCAGGGTTTGAATGATTTGTTACTGTAAATAAGCTTAACTTCAACGTCCTTTGGCTGCTCAGTTGAGAATGAAATCCAGTGTCGGGGTTAATTTCTTCTCCAAAGGCTTTAGCGGAGTTCACGTGACTGTCAATTTGAATTTCAATTCACGAATTATGGCCGATGTTTCGCCCTAATTATCTTTGCAATATTTGCCCATAAGTTCAAACTACGTCCGCTTACTGCCTAACGAATTCACGAGGAATCTGGTGAATTGGGCCTATATAAAACGTGGCCATTATTTGAGACTAAATGAAACTATGATAGCTGGATAATGGGCCTTTTGCATTCTTCGTCACATGAATTTAAGTTCTTCATGATAATCTGGCTATTCTGGACTACAGTTGTTACTGTTTCAGTTAAGGTTAAGTCGACTTAAGTTTGATGAAATCTTGTAGATTATAATGCCCTCTTCACGGACAAACTTGATCAGAGTTGCAACTTTTTTACGTGATCGGCCTATTTTAATTTAATTTGGTGTGAAGTAGCTCGAATTTTCTACTGTGAACTGACGAATAAATGAACATAAATGTAAATAAATATCGAGAGTGCAGGATATAGTCAAACTTTAGTAGAATTTAACATTAATAGTAAACAAGAGAAATTGTGGTGCAAAATGGCTAAATATCTTAATTCAACAAGCAAAGAGAAATGGCCCCTAGCCTGTTAGGATTGGGAGGTTTCTAAACGTTTCTGGGGTGTAAAGTTTTGTGGTAGCTCACCAAATAATTGACGACCTCAGGATTATGTAATTACCATATGCCTTGTTCCTGCTACCGGTTTACAAAATTTACATACTGAACCGTTGAAGTTTACGGCTACTGATTTGTTGTCTTTCTTATATTTTTGGCTGAGTATATACAGAACAGAAAGCTTCACCGTAAAACAGGTATAGAAATATTCAATTTAATTATAAGCAGAACTAGTTCTAGAGAGAATTACAGCAACATCTGGTACAAATACTGCATGTTAGTTCAAATTATTACAGTTTTCCAGTTGTCCTACGTACACCGAACGGTAAAGCCTCAAGTTAAATAATTCATGGTGGATGTTTCAATTTTGTAGTTTCAGCCATTCATCTGCTCATAAAGGCATTTGATTCAACCACCAGAAATGTGTAGTGATTGATCCATCATGTTTTGATTCACCAGGGTTTTCAAATGGGATTACTGTGTTTCAAATTTCGAGCCCTTTTATTACATTACAATATTAAAAGAGTCCTTGTCGTGTTTATCATTTTGTCAATTGATGGGAAGATAGACTCACAAGTTCTGTTTTTTTGGTTGGAAACAGTGCTGCAAGGACCAAATAGTGGTACTGTCATGAACAGGTCGAGGTCAAAGCGCAATCAGATTTTGGAATTAAGGTTAGGACAATCAGAACCAGAAAAAGAAGCAACATTGGCGTCTAATCGGAACAGGGGCACGAATGCCCCAATAGTTGTTGAGGATGATGATGATGTAGTGGTGTCATCTCCAAGGTCATTTGCTCTAGTATGTCACTTAAAACTTTTTTTCGCATCTTTGATTATTTTTGGTTTTCTCGTAAGAGATTTGAGATGGTATTCCGTGGTTTTATCTTTCTTTATTTTTAGTGTTAGAAGTGTTTCTTCTTCAACCTCTTCTGGATTTATTTTTGTCACATCTTGAAGACGATGATGGAAATGCAATCTTCAATAATATTCAAATGCTATCTTCACTAATATTCCAACTCTGTACTGATTATATATATATATATACACACACACAACAAGTTGAAAAGCAACCCAAGGAGAGCTATTCCTGCTTGCCTGTTATTGTACCAGGTTATGGAAACTGGCATAAACTAAATTATCTATAGACTAGAGTGCTTTCATTGTATTTGATTTCCATTACTTCGTAATTAGTTAATCCTTCTATGACCTCTCATGGGCAGGCAAGGAGTTCAGTGTCTCAACGAAGTAGTCGTATACCAATTGTAAATGAAGAAGACTTGGAGCTTCGACTTGGACTGACAGGTGCATAAATTGGTTTTTATTTTTTCTGTCTCTATAAAGTTCTTAAAATTTGATTTGGGCTTCACATGCTTTCTTTAGATGTTTAAGTATGGCCAAGTTCTAGACTTGAAAGGAAATAGTTGTATGAAGTCAACATGCAGAATGGTTGGGATTTGGGAATGAGATAGCTGCTTTGTGCTATAATGGCATTGTTTTGTTGTCAAAGAAATGAAGTTTATGTTATCAACCTATGTTACCAGTAACGTGTATTTGGGCGAAACCTGTTACTTGTAAGAAACCCATTTACTGGTGAAACCTGCCTGTTTATTCATGAAAGTGTTGTCGTTTCTTGCGAAATGTAGGCCGTCCCAGAGAAACAACATAAATGAAAAAGTGAGAAAACCAATTGAGAAAAAAAATGCTGGAAGTCTGTAACCCTAAACCTAAATGTTAAAATATTTTTATAAAGCCATGAAAATATCACTGTTATCACAGATTTTGTGAAAGAATACAAGAGATTGTGCATGCTACATAAGTTTGAGAGCATTTGCATATTCATGTGTGTGACTATGTCAAGTCAATGGTCACTGCATTTTATTGCTTGAGAGTAAAGGCTTGAGAGGTTGGAAGCCAACATGGGACTCTTGGAGCTTGGAGGAGAGCTTGGAGAGTTGAGTTTAAACGTTGGAGACTTGAGGAGTGTTGATGTTTGTACAACATCGCGAAGACATTCTTCTAGATTAATAATTAATAATATATATAATAAGTAATAATAATAATAATAATTACTTATTATCCAAGGGATGCATCCTTTCATGGATGGTAACCATATGTTCTCTATATATGGAACACTCATCATTGTAATAAAACACATTGATCATTTCTCATCTCATATGAAGAAAAACAACATGGTATCAGAGTAGGACTGGGCTTGACTCCCTCACGGGAGGGCCTAGGAAAAATGAGAGATAACTTGCCTTTTGTGAAGAGTTTTAGAATGTGCGTGAAAAGGAGAGGCTACATGCATATATAGAGAAGGATGTATATAGTGTAGTAAGCGATGTGCATATATAGATGGATGCATAAATGACAGGGAATGATGTAAATTTCCGAGAGTGGGAGTGTTCATAAATATCAGTTTATGAATCCGTTGAGGCATTGAAGCATGTCGTTTAAGAGGCAAAGGTTGTCATAATCTGTGGCAACACTGCGTGCAAAAGACAGATCATGGACTTATTGATCCCAACAGGCAGGGTAAAGCACAAAACATCAACACTGGTGCGGTGAGTGTGGATGTTTACGGTTTGGCCCGGAGCTATCATTATGACATCGGTTCGATAGGGTTTCATGTAGTCCACGACCACGATAACGAATTCGTGGTCTGCGATCTTGAAGAAGAGTTTTGTGTTGAGAGCAGTGCCTACGATCTTAATAAGAGAGAAGCCAGATTCTCTAGTATAACCACATCAAACTTACAGAAGCACAAAATGCTATCCTGGATAGAACTGTGCTTGACTCTAGAACTAGAATGCCCAGGAAAATGAAAGGCCTATGGGGCATAGATTAGTATCAGAGAGATGGAGCGTGACTATATGCTTGCAAATGAGGCGAATGTGATTTTGAAATGATAAGAGAAACAACAACAAACTAGTCAAACCGGGAGGGTGGGACCTCTTGCTGAAGGCCAACTTCATCTTCTTTCTCGACACTTTATAAAAGCTTGACGTGCCCTGTGTTGGTGCGACAATCATTGGAAACCTGAGAATGACCATAGTGGGTAAGCGAATACCCTTCAAGGGCAATGCGGCTTGTTGATAAATGTGTGCTAGACTCTAGTTTAGTAGTCTAGGTAGACATAGTGGAGATCCTTTAAGACAAGGGTTGAAGCACTAGATCCACCACGTGTTAGAGCATATTGAGTATGCCAATAGAGGTGGGCACAATCTTTATCGTTCTTTGGTGAGATCTTGAATATGAACGAAAATAAATGTAGATACCACTACTTTCCCAGATCAGAGAGGCCGACATTCCCAGGGAATGATGAATGACTCTATATTAGTCTGAATGCATCAATTCGTGCATTAGGGTTTGAAGACTATTTCAGCCGATCAACATAAAATTTAACGGGAATGCATTCACTTGTAACCAGAAGCCATAGGTGCTCACCAAAATATTGACACAAAGATCTGTTGTCAAGGTGCGCGCAGGGCCTCAACGAGAAAGACGGTGATCGACATGGAGGGCAAGACCTTCCAACATGATGTCAAGGAGAGACATTGCCAGACATGATGCTATGAGACAGGAAGTCTCTAGGAGTAGTACACCTCCAGGACGGGATCATACTAGATAGCAAAGACAGTTCCAGTGTATGTAGAGGCACTCCCAGAGAGGGAGGCGGTACTACATACAAAGGGAGCAGAGATTGAGTTAACTCCAGAGAAGGAGGAAGTGTCAGAGGGAGCAGAGACAGAGGAGGAGTCACTTTCAGCTCCAGAGGGAGCAGTTATTGAGCCACTCTCAAGTTCCAGATAGAGTAGTTGCAGAGGAATCAATTGTAGAGAGAGAGTGGAGGAGTCAGTTCCACAGAGAGCAGCCCTAGAGGAGGGCAATTGTTGATAGAGTAGATAAGTTACTCTAAGTCTCAGTGTTTAGCAGTTACAGAGTCCCAGAGGGAAAGTCTGTAGTGACTTCCAAGTGGATCTATAAGATCAAACAAACAGCTGACGATAGCATTGAGAAGCACAAAGCGAGATTTGTTGCTAGAGGATTCTCTCAGGTGGAGGGAATAAATTATGAGGGGACATTTGCTCTTGTTGCTTGATACACTTCTATCCGAACGATTATTTCCCTTGTAGCATCCATGGGATGGAGACTACATCAAATAGATGTGAAGACAACCTTTCTCAATGGAGAGATTGAGGAAGAAGTATACATCGAGCAACCATATGGTTTCGTGATGCATGAGAAGGAGTCTCATGTGTGCAGTTTGAAGAAGGCTTTGTTTGGACTCAAGCAGGCACCTCGAGCTTGGTATGCAAGGATTGATGGACACCTGATGAGTTTAGTCTTCAACAAAAGTGTTGTTGATCCCAACCTGCACTACAAGATTGTTAATGGTGAGTCCCTGATTTTGGTCCTCTACGTTGATGATTTATTCCTCACCGGTACAGAGAGCCTTATTGTTGAATGCAAGTATGCATTGGCCTCTGAGTTTGAGATGGACGACCTTGGTATGATGCACCACTTCTTGGGACTAGAGGTGTGGCAGAGAACTAATGAGATCTTCCTAAGTCAGGGGAAGTACACAGTTGAGATATTGAAGAAGTTTGGAATGTTGAACTGCAAGCCCATGGCTACACTAATGGTGACGAGTCTGAAGAAACTACGTGTGTCTTCTTTCGATTTCGATGAGATTGATCCGACCCTGTACAAACAACTGATTGGATCATTGATGTGTCTGGTTAACACCAGACAAGATATTTGCTATGTAGTGAGTGCGCTTGGCCAGTTTATGAGTCAGCTGAGACAGACACATTGGATTGCTGCGAAGCGTGTGTTGAGATCGCTGCAAGGCACCGTTGGACATGGTATGAGATATACTTCTAGTATTGACATGAGATTGCAGGGATATACTGACTCTGATTGGGTAGGGAGCGCAGTGGACAAGAAGAGCACCTCCGGGTCTTGCTTCACTTTGGAATCTGCCATGGTTTCCTGATGTAGCAGGAAACACACTTTTGTGGTTTTGAGCACCGCAAAAGCAGACTACATTGCATTGAGTGTGGCAGTCCGAAGCAGTGTGGCCTTGCAAGCTCCTTGCAGATTTATTTGGACATGTGATGGATTCCATCGTTATTCATTGTGATAACCAGAGTTGTGTGAAGCTCTCAGAGAATCCAGTGTTTCATGACAAATCGAAACACATTGAGATCAAGTACCATTACATCCGAGACAT
>JZKD02S1114287.1:0-12996 GCA_000966675.3 Picea glauca | reverse complement strand
GCATAGATTGGTACGTCTCGGAGTGCTTGTAGTAGAGGAATTTTGACATACAAATTTTGTAATTCCCCTAGAAGATTGAAGGCTGGTGGCTCAGGCATTTTAGTCAAAGCTAAACACTCAGAAAATGGTGGTTTTGCTATTTCAGCAGCATTTTTAGAGGATGATTGTACCTCTTTAGGTACATCATGCTTTTTTGTTTCCTCTTTATCAGAAGAGGTAACATCAGCTATGGTAGGTTCCACTATTCTCCCAGATCGTAAATGAATATCGTTCCATTGTGCAGGGAGAAGAGAAAGTGTAGGCTGGTTATGAATATCAATGCACTGCACAACTTTATTATTGGGGTTAGGGTTAGGTTGTACAGGTAGCTGAGGTCTCATCATTTGATTGTTCGGTGGAGTACCTGCTGGTAAGGAGAGTGGTTGCAGAAATTGCAATTGAGGTAATTGATTTGGGAAGGGGGGTTGTTGCCCTCTCCAATTTTGATTCCATTGGTTCTAATATGGTTGTTGTTGTTGTGGAGGCCAAGGAGTCCACATTGATGGATCAACAAAGGGTGGGTTAGTTTGTTGCATGGGTGGGTAATACATTTGATTTGGGTATTGCATTTGATTATAGGGAGGGTAACTCATTTAATTGAAAGAAGGATAATTATTCCAACGATTAGAAGATGTAAATGGCATGTTAGGATTCATACCTTGTCCCCGTGGTTTCCATTGCCTTCTCTGTGTCAACAGATAGATAGCTTCAACTTCTTCGTCCATTGGTTGTAATGCTGCCTTGATCCCTGGTAAAGATGGACATTGTTGGGTTTCATGATCTTTATCACAGATGGTGAAGATTGGATTTTTGTCCAATGGACATTCCCTCCGTGGGTGCTTGTCTCTGCATTGAGAACAAAAGATGGATAGGGCTGCTTCTGCTTCTACTTGCTTCTTTTGAATCTGCAGGGTGTCAATTTGTGAGGCAAAAGAGATTAACATTTCAGTTTTAAAACCTTCAAGTAGATTACCTATCTCAGCTCTTGTTGATCCCCCACTGGCTGATTTTTGGACTCTTGAAAATGTGGTGTCCTTGCTATTTGGTCTATTTCTTGAAGCTCCTCTTGAACATCTTTTGCATAAATTAACAATTTCATCGTATGATTCCTTAGATATGTCCCCTTTTCCAAGCATATTCAACATATCTAGACAGTCATCCCTTACTCATTTTAATAATATAGTTTTGAGAATATCTTTACTTACATTGGGGTGACTGGATCTTTGTAGATTATACTATAGCCTTTCTACAAAGTCCTCCAGATTTTCATCTTCTTTCTACATCATCTTAAATAGCTCCTCCCTCTTTTCTCTTGTTCGGTAATAGTCCTGGTATTTATTCAGGAATTTTTGTTTCATTTGGTCCCATGTTGTGATTACATGGCCTCCAAGACTCATGAACCATCTTAGTGCATTTCCTTTTAATGTTGCTGGAAATAGCTTTAACTTTTGAGCATTGGAAACGTAATCACAACTTCTGCATAATATGTCAAACTCAAAAAGGAATTCATCAGGATCTTCTGAAGACAAACCATGAAAGTTAGGTAGTGTCGAGAGTGGAATGTTCTTCATGGGGGCTACCCCTCTAGGAAGATCACCAATTGGAAATCCTAATGTAGAGAAGGAGTTTTCATCATTTACCTCTCCTTCAGGACCTGCCTGTTCTTCGTGATGCAATTCTTCATTGTACTCATCCATGTTTTCTTTTGCTGTTCCCCTGCTACACTTGCTTTGTCCTCAATATTTCCTACTGGTTTCTGGACTGTCTCGGGACTCCAAACTTCTTTCCCTGTTTTAAAGTTTGCTTGAAATGAAGGCTGGGATTTTTGTTTCTGAAGGTTTGGTCATTGAGCAGCAGATTCGGACTTTGATATAATCTCGTCAATGTAAGTCTTTCTTCCTCCTTTTCCTCTTCCCCCGCCACCTGTAGGGTCAGTTTCTTTGGGGTCTCCACGTCCTCTCATGCAATCTTTGTATCTGAAAAATCATAAGTGCTTTCGAAATATATAATTACCTTCCCCGACAACGACGCCAAAATGTTGGTCACTATAATTGCTTATTTAATTTAAACAATCAAGTGCTACATAAATTGTCAACCTAGGGAAGTCTGTTTATTTCAAAGGTAATCACGCACTATATATGCTCAATTTCAAAAGAAACCTAGAGTTGTAGTAAAGGAAACTATATTAATCACACTTGCCTTGAATGAACTGAAATTCGAGCTTGAATTACAGAAAAAGCAATCTACCTATTGCAGAGCTCAAAGAAATAATTAATCGAAGAATCCTGGATTACATTAAAATAACAACAAGATACTGCAACAGAAAAGACCAATTATTCTGCAACCAGAGAACAGGACTCTATTCCCAAAGCCGGAAATTTCAACACCTTGTTTCTGATTAACACACTTTCATGAACTCATTGCTTCACTGAAATAATTAACATGCATTCTGAAGTCTATCTATCTCCTAACAGAGAACAGGACCCTATTTCCTTCCCAAAGAAGGAACCTTCAACACCAGTCTCTAATTAACACACTCATAGAAATAATTGAAGGCTAACTAATTATAATAGAGAACATGACCCTATTTCCTTCCCAAAGTAGGAACCTTCAGCACCAGTCTCTGATTAGCACACTCATGGAAATAATTGAAGGCTAACTAATTCTAACAGAGAACAGGACCCTATTTCCTTCCCCAAAGTAGGAACCTTCAGCACCAGTCTCTGATTAGCACACTCATGGAAATAATTGAAGGCTAACTAATTCTAACAGAGAACATGACCCTATTTCCTTCCCCAAAGCAGAAACCTTCAGCACCAGTCTCTGATTAGCACACTCATGGAAATAATTGAAGGCTAACTAATTCTAACAGAGAACAGGACCCTATTTCCTTCCCAAAGAAGGAACCTTCAACACCAGTCTCTGATTAGCAATCTTTCATAAATTCATCACACAAGATTGCTAACTAAAATGATTAACAATTACCCAAGCATGAACTACATGAAAATAATGTAACGTTCAGTGAAACAAAGTTCTTAACAAGACAGAGTTCAATAGTGTTTCAGCAAAGCAGAATTCATTAAACTAGTGTTTCAGCACAACAGAAATTGATCAAGGCATAAACCGAGATCACACTAACACACTATAAAACTAACGGGTGAATCTTGCGAAGAAGGTGGGCCCTCCCTTCTCACAAGATTCCCCTGAGACGAAGAGGCTAGAGAAGGATGCTCAAAACAATCTTTTATTCATCTATCAATGTATCATATTACAATATGAAATGAAGTACGTCCTTCTCTGTGAAACTTTCTTAGTACAAAAACTGGAGATTCCCTCGAATGATGATTTCTTCTTATTTAAAGAGGGAATCCCTTCGATACAATTGATCAAAAATTACAGGTGTATATCTGAGTCCTATTCTTAGTCAGATCGACTTTCTAAACCGGAATAGGATATCCTAGTCTCCCGCAATAGAATGCTATTATGAGTGCTGAATGAGGTGTTGTTGTTACGGCTAGAGTAACAGCTCTTTCTTGTTGCTACTATTGCATGTTGTTTCGGCATCGCAAATCGTGGGTTGTTTCAGCCACGGGATTTGCGTTCTTACTGTTTCAGCACTTCTCAAGTAGCAGCGATGGTTGATGCTTGGCTCATGGTGCGGCTGTTGTAGTCAATCTGTGTGAGTTGTTGTTAACCACGGACTGTGTAACGACTTCCTTTGTGTTTCAGCATCGTTGACCATAGACTATGTAACAACTTCCTCTATGTTTCAGCATCGTTGACCATGGACTGTGTAACAGCTTCTGTGTTTCAGCATCGTTGACCATGGACTGTGTAACAGCTTCTGTGTTTCATCATCGTCGACCATGGACTGTGTAACAACTTCTGTGAGTTGTTGTTTCAGCAATAGGCCTCAAATGCTAATCTGTAGTTTGAACTGTTTCAACACTTATACATTTATAATCAATGGTTAAGTACGAGAGTGATGTAAAATTATATGCAAAACAGAATAAACGTATAGTAAAGAGAAGAGACGTTGTATACCTTTGGGAAGATGGGATAAATTGATAATATGAGTTTAAATGTGAGTGAACAAGAGTATAATGGTGGCAAAAAGTATGGGCAAAAAGGTACATTGTGTGGTCCTAACAAGGGGGAGCAGCCAAAGCAGTAGTTTGGTTGGCTACTGTGTGTTGTATGGATAACTGTTGCAACTGTTTTGTTAATTGCTTAGCGGGCTTAGTTTGTGCTGAACCAGCAATACCATCAACATGTGGTCCAGCTCTCTGTCTAGTTTTATCTAGTATCGAACGTGGTGCATCTGGAAAGATGTTGTATAATAAACCAGACTGAGAATAGATGAGCTCAAACTATTGAGCCCTCATGATGGCCTCTTCTTCGGAGAAAACTCCAGAGGTTGCGACGTCTTTGGATAACTGTGGGACCAAAGACTTAAGGAACCACTCAAGCAGGAATGCTGGTGGGACTGGTACTTTGATTAGACTCTTCCAACGTCTCCATTCTCGGATATGATCATAGATATGGTCCGCTGTCGTCTATTCAAAATTGGCGAGTAGCTCTGTGCCAGTGTCGTATCTCACAGGTAACTGGAAATGGTTAAGGAAGGCCATCGCCAGTTCACCAAAAGAAGAGTATCTTGAGCGATCAAGCTCGATGTACCATTTCGCGGCACTCCCGATAAGANAACTGTACGGAGTCATCTTTCAAGGAGTTAGATGAACACCAAAGATGAAAAGTAGTCACATGATCACCTGGATCTTCATTAGGCTTGGCCTCGAACTTTGGAATTTCTGAAGGCAACTTCGTCAGCATAGGAGGCCAATGTGGATCGTGACAAATAGGATCATTTAACAACCTTGTCAAATCTGGCAAGTGTAACGTCGCTAGGAATGGTAGTTTGGGTTGTTGTTGATAACCTGGGAAAAAGGGTCCTGGAGTTTGACTAGCACCAGGTTGCCAGAAAAAGTTTGGTTGCTGGCCTGGATTCTAGTAGAAACCATCGCCCTGACCAGCGTAAGGATTTTTCATCTATGGAGACATCATCGGCTAATTTCCCATAAAGGACATAGAGTGTTGGGCATGCATCATGTTCGAAGGACTTTGGGAAGGATTACCCCATGCCGGTCCTGATGGGAGAGGCATAGTAGTCTGTCCAAGGTTCCATTGACTGTGGAAAGAATTACCCCAGAACGACATTCCAGAGGAGGGAACGGATCCTTGTCCTGAGTTCCAAGGTCCTGCTATGTGTGCCCCCTGCGCAGGAATAGTACCCTGCGCAGGAGTGGATTGTCCAAAAATGGGGTTGCCCCTAGAAGGAAAAATGACGGATGAGAATGTGTTGTTACCAAACATCCTGTTCCAAGAAAATGGTGTCTAACCTACCGTCATATTGTACGCAGGTGTTCCTTGACTCCCTACTCCAAATAAACTAGTGTGTGTAGGCTGCCCAGAAGACTGCTGATGCAGACCACCAAGCGAAGGGGACGAAGGAGGGATATGACCTCCTGCGTAAGGAAAAGTGTTAAAAGGGATAGGAGTGCCCTCAAGTTGACCTTGCAAAGGAGCGTTAGATCTCCCTGCCCCGAGACCCAAAGTCTGTAAAGTGGAGTAGGTTAGTGCATGACTTGTACCTGAACTAGGCATACCGTATGAGAATGGAGGGCCTGTCGCACTAGGAGTGAAGGGGGTTGTGGTCATCACCATAGACGGGTTCGGTCCACTGTGCAACGTAGTTGTAGCCGAGACCATGGTGGCTCAGACCGATGATGGTAGATTAGGAGAGGACTCTCTTGTGGTAGCAACGGTGGTGGGAATTGAAGAATTCCCAGAAGAAGTAACAACATTTGTTTCCATAGCTATGTGAGGCATTGTCTAGCGTTCATGAAATTGGATTGGTACAATAAACGATGCCAAGATATTAGTGGTTGGGGTTTCAATCAAGCCAAGAACGACTGCTTCAAGGTTCAAAACGATTGATTCCTCCGGTAGTTGTTCGAGCACAAAGGTTTGTAACCCGGTCACTTCAAAAGACCCTTTTTGGTCTAGCTTCCACCTTAATGGTGGCGGGGGTGACTCCAGTGTAACCGCGGCAGGCCAAGCAACCTTCATGACTAGCAGATCTCGGGATCCTCCACTATGTGAGAAGATCCNTCAAAAGTAACACACACTAAAAAAGAAGCCCCTAAGAGATAAGACAAGCAATCACTAAATTATTTGGAAGAACAGTTACAACAACCAACACTAGAGCAACTTACCGGTGCAAGTGCAACTCGAAAATGGAAGCACCCTCTGGGTATAATCTACAAAGTGTGGCCCGATGTCTATCCTAGGTACCATGGTATACCCCCACAGTCACTTGAGTATGTCCCTAAATAGATTGGCAACTAGGTTGCCAGTACACGAACAGTCACCAGGAGGGTACAGTCGAAAGTCGGGTAGACCACAATGAGCAGGGTATCAAGCCCAAAACCTGTCAAGGGTATCGAGAGAAAATGGTCCGGAAGACAACTGAGGACCTCGAACGGATTCGAGAACCATGAAGCCCTGTGGCAAATGCAAATGACAGAATCCCAAAACAAACCCTCTATATGTGTTCTCCACTACAATTGGTCCATCTTTGGAGGGGTTATCTCTGCTACCTTTCCGCATGCGACCTCTTGTTTATCCCCTGTGTTGGAGGGGGTCCCGGATAAATTCCACAAAACTGGACTTAGACACTCCCTATCTCAGACTTTAATGTTTGGTTTTGAATGGCCTTGAAGAGTTTCCTCTCCAACCTAATCCAAGGCCCTAGTCCTGGACTAGTTTGTGAACCCTACAAACATAAAAGTCTAGTAGATTTTAAAATTAGTGTTGCTTTTATGGCTTTATCTGACATCAAGGGGTATGAGGGTGAAACTGATGATGTGTAAAGATGAAAGAAAAAATGAATGAAAAATTTAGAAACAAAAAACTTTTACTAAATGCAAAATTTCAACAACTTTTCACAAAGAAAGATTTTATTTTTTTATAATTTTTCTAAGATTTTATACAGCAAAATCAAAGGAATTTCGCTTGACTATGAGCTACTTATGACCTAAGTGAACTGCAAAAAAACTTACAAAATAAAAAGGCTTTTCCCTAGCTAATGATGCAAAAACACACTCCTCAACCAAAGAAGAAATGAAAAGAGATTTTTTAAAATTTATTTAAGTGCTAGTAAAGCAGAAAAGGGAAAATACCGACAAGCAAAAAACCAAGAAAAACAAATTCTAGCTTAAAGCATAGATCACAAAGAATTAGAGTAAAGAATCACACAATGGAAATAAAAAAAACAAAGACTCTCACGCTTGTCTAAAAACCATAAAAAAAAATTATTTTCTGTCAACTATTAACTGAGAAAAAGCATGCCAAGGGTAAGATGACCTAACCTACTGAATGTTCAAACCTAGACTCAAACACCTGAGAGGAATACTTCTTATCAAAGGAGGGGATGACTGCCCCACCCTGAACAAAAAGTATCCTATCCCAGCACGCGACTGTCACTAAAACAACACGCATGCAAACGCGTGCTGAACAGAGACAGAAAGCGTGTACACGTGGGCTGACCTTGTATAGGTCGCGTATATATCTAGCTTCTAAGGGAAAATATGAAAACAGGCAGTCCAGACCAGGAAGAGGCCTCTAGTATTGATAACCAGGGTCCCTTGAAGGCTTGGATGCTCTTTTTAACAGAAAATAAAAATAATGCAAGGAATAATAAGGCAAACAAAGAAAATCTGAGATAGAATTGTGAACCAACAAGACTCAGACAGGATTCCAGAAAACCCCCTGAGAATGTGTAATTATGACAGGGAAGAGGAGGATTTCCTCTAAAGTTCTCTGAACTCCTACATGCTACTACTATCTCTATAGCTAGCATTCACACGCAGGTTGTTAGAGGATAGGGCACGGGTACATGCATGCAAGCCTTCTACAGGCCGTGTGTACCTCTGTGTGTCCCGAAAACTACAGTCAAGAAAAAGTTAGGGAAACCTGGTATGGAGAACCAGACTCCCTACTAGCTCAGACCTTACAGAAAAAGAGCAAAGAAAAACATAAAACCTAATCTTTAAACTACCCAAAAAACTTAAATAAATCTAGGAACCCTAAAGAGTATTCTCCCCAATATGGTCGCCAATTCTGTTGTTGGGAAAAACACCCTATGGACTAGCAAACTAGGGTCAGACTTGCATGCAGATTTTGACCGAATAGAAACTACTTTTTTACCTACAACCCAATATTTAAACCCCCTTTTCACAGTAAATGCAAGGAAAAGGACCACCTACCTTATTACCGACGTTCGATGTAGATCCTTCGTTGTGCTTGACTACTTTCTTGTGCTACTCCTTCCACAGATGACCTGCACTCAAGACAAACAACAACTATGCATGCATTCTACTTCTATACTCAAGGGTTAGAAATCAAGCATAAATAAATCAAATCATAGACAATTCATGCATTGGGACGGGAAAAGTATTCGTTTTATTATTGAAAGTGAATCAACTTACAAAAGCTGAGACTGACCACCACTCCTTAAACCTGATACTAGGCTCCTCTTCTTCTATCCTTCAACTGCTTTGCTTTAAATCTCCTTTGGCATGAGGAAAGGCTAAAGGGTTGGGACAATGGATTACGTAAATGGGCAGAGTTTCTTCACTATATTTTTTTCTCCTCCAAATGGTACCGCTACCCCTTCTTTTATAGGCTAGAAGGAGCTAGGGTTCTGGATGAACCCTCGACCATGCATGGCCGGGAGTTTCAGTTAACTGACCCATAGCTTTTTGTTCCATCGGAAACTTTCCTTTTTTTCGTGATTCTGAAGGTCCACACGGGCTATAGTGGGCCTACTAGCGTGGACACTGTAGATCCATGCGGTTTGTAGTGGGCCAGCTAGCGTGGACTTTTAAAATTGGACTTTTTAGAAGAGTTGTTTAGTAGTTTTTGGAAAAGAAGGGCTATGAGATGGCCTGATGCCAGGTAAGCATGTGTGGTGCAATTTAGGGTTATAACACAAGGTCACGTGGTTTGACACATAAGACCGCGGCTAAATCCATTTGAAATCCGAATTCGCATGCATTTAATCCACCAGTCATATGAAATGCTAACATAACTGCATGCTTAACCATTTGAAATGTGGTAGTGTTAACCATTTGAATTATGTGCATGCAATGTGACAAAGGGTCATATGGTAAACAATACAACTGCGGGCTCCGGTTGAAATACGTATTCGCACGCATTGTTAAACCACCGGTCACATATGTAACACCAAAAATGCAGGCTGAGGCTAAGCCCCAGACCGACCCCCAGGGCGGACTTTGTAAAGACTTGGACCAGTGGGGAGGTCGCAGGGTTGAGTCCGGTGGACTCCATAAACTTTTAACCAAACACCCAAACCAATAACAGGGTGTCATGCAGCAGCCCACGACTGGGCCACCTGGCACCAAACCACTTGTCATGATAATGCCAAGTTTCCTCAAATGATTCATCCAAACAAGCCACATCATACGCCAACTGTCCACACAATTGCCTGCCACGTGTCGTACGGATTGTACAGTCAACACATTTTTTTTACCTGTTTGACGATTCGAACAGATCACGATACTCATCCGATGTCTGTTTGAACCCAAACGAGTTGCGTTAGTTTCTTGACGATGAGGGCTATGCACCTGTTCATTTTGAGGCAATTCAGAGAACTTTGATTTTTGAGCTAAATTTTGACCCCTAGTCCAGATTTTGATCATGCCTTCCCACTGAAAGGCTTTTGGACCCACAAAATCTTATGATTTATTTGCCTGAGCTTCAATACTCTTCTGCTTTCAAGTTCTATCAGCTGATTCTACTTGAAAAGTCTTTTTGACAATCACTTGAATACCTTGACATGCCTTGCACTGCAACTAGCTATGTCCCTCAACCACTGTTCTCTGGCTGCTGCTGATCCACTGTTCTCTTTGTGCTTGGAAGACTGCCAACCTTCCCACTAAGAATCAAGTCCCTCTTGTGAACTCTTTGACGTCAACACAATCTTCTCTCCAATGGCTGCAAAAACATTCCTGCGACATCTTGTCACAAACCAAGAAAACCATCAATCTTGGAAACAAATTTATACAAGACTAAAAATGATGCCAACAAAGTATTTTTTTTTCTCTTCAAGCAAATGTTCGCATCTTGTACTTCATCAAAGTACATTGCGTTTTCCTACATCTTGGTGTACTAAAAATCAACTTACAAGCCAACAAACACCATCAACTAAACATAAGTCGAAAAACATGATCGACACAACATAGTCGTCAAGACAACATCGACACAAGTTGAGACTCATTTGAAACATATCAACCTTCCCAGTGACAAGTTGACATTCATGATACACAATCATGTTACAATCATGAGCCATTCATGATGAACTATCACTAGGTTCACTGCTTACACATACACAAAAACACATGCATGTGCATGACTCTTCAACTCTCCTTCTAGTACAAACATAAGTACAAAAACCCAAAAACATGTGGGTACATAAGAGCTGAATATGAAAAAGATATATGGTTGTAACAAGTGAGCATCATATCCCTCTTTTATATCCTCCTGGTGAAGTTGTGCAACAACAAGAATGCCTTCAAATGAATTGCATTCACATGCAACTTGCATCATACAAGTTGTAATAAATTGCTGCAACTTGTCATACTCTCAACATAAATGCATACATAAGGCTGAAATGTGCATCTACAATAGAAAATGTAAGCCTTACTTGCTCAAGAAATCTAACCATTTCTTACCAAGCCAACTCAATGGTGAATTCTTCTGCTGAAAATTATCCTCTTGTGAATCATCTTGACCCACATCGATGATGGAATATCCTCTTCCATTCTTGCCAATCTCTTTATCCATCTTCTTCTTGTGTTGTGGATGAGTGGTTGGATGCAATGTCCAACATTGGTCAATGAGATGACCTCTCTTCTGGCAATGAGTGCAAATCTTTTGCATCCTCTTTTCAAGTTGTCTTTGCTTGGAAAGTTTCCTGAAAGTGGTCAATCTTTTCCAACATTTTGAAACATCATGGTTATATAAACCACATTATGTACATGGATTTTTTCTTCCATTTTTACATGCAAATTTATCATGCTTAACATAATCAAAAGAAACTGAATGATAGGCAGAATTATACCTTGAACATTCACCTTTATCGCCTCTTTGAGGAGGTGANATTGCCTTGCAAGATGAAGTGCACCCTCTACCACAGAAGTCATACCATATATCTTACTCACTGTCACAAGTTCCCTCTGCTATGACTTATCAAGGCTATTAAGCCAAGATAACATAAGACAAAAAGGAGAAACACCATGTAACGAATAGAAAGAGTTGCAGCATTAGAAACCTGTAAAAAAACAAGCAAGGAGTCTAACCTGCTATGACTTATCAAGGCTCGTAAGCCAAGTTAACTTGAGACACAAAGAAAAATGATAAAAAACATGTAACCAATAGAAAGAGTTGCAGCATTAGAAACCTGTGAAAATACAAGCAAGGCATCTGTGAATACATCCACAGAACCTCCAGTTGTAATAACACTTCAAATGCCACCAGTCTAAGGCATCCATGCAACTTTGTTCAGGATCCAAATAAAAATACTTCCAGAAATTAGACTACACCATCTCTTCTTTAATTATAGTTTGTCATGAAAGCACATGTTTTGCACTAAATAATTGAGTCACACTTTCAAATTCATAGACTCTGAACAATTTTTTATATTACATTCAAAAGGAAAATTTTCTTTCTCGAGGAAACCATTCCCTGCAAAGACCAAACTTCAGAATATGATTAAATAGCAACAGTGAAAGGAATTTTTACCAAACAGATCCGTTTCTTATTGTTTAACCTAAATACTTACAACGTAAGAGAACCAAGCACTAGAAACCATGACAAAGGCTTCATAGAGAACTGACACAAAATAACTTGAAATAGATAGCATGCAAAAGAAATGGTGATTCTGATCTTATACATAGTAATAAGTTGAATGGGCTAAAAATCAGTGATAGTTGAAGACTGAAGTACATAAGAGAATGTAGCATGCAAAGGACTCGTCGTTCTGATCCTTTTGATTACAATGCTTCACATCCTTATGAAATTAATTGCTTTTGCCACCACACAGATTTAGCTTACATCTCATTTGGTTAGTAACTGACATGCCATACTAACATAAAGACTACATCACTTTCACATGATAGCCTGACTAAAATGAAATTAATTGCTTTTGCCACCACACAGATTTAGCTTACATCTCATTTGGTTAGTAACTGACATGCCATACTAACATAAAGACACTACATCACTTTCACATGATAGCCTGACTAATTATGCAAGATAGATGATAGCATGTCATGACTTCTCACTGCTGCTCCTAATGAACTTTGAGCAAATAAAATACAAAATCCAAGACAAATTATTATCCATTTCATACATACAACAAAAACATTTACTGAATATGCATGACTACAGTGCAGATCATTGACAACGATGCACTAGTTAAAAAATGAATAGAGCAACTTTAGAAGCCAAGGTTCCCTTCTACACAAAGACATGTTTTAAATTGAGACTTGTAGTACTAAAAGTTAAAATTCTGACCAGTATGATTTAAAAATGGGCAACATAACAAAAAAGCATTCACACAAACAAGTTATGATTAAATCGTGCCTCTAAATCCTTAAATGTACAATTTGATTGGCAGTTTCAAGATAAACATAACAATATAACAAGTTAAAACACCTTGCATTTTAGAAACTTAGACCATACAAATGTAGATGAGGAGGAAACCAATGTTGCAAATATTGTATCAGGGAATACATTGCTGAGGATCTGGTAAGAAAATTATCAGAAATATTGAAAAATACGGACAAGCATAAACTTGGAACTGAAATACTCAGA
>JZKD02S1114264.1:164688-193438 GCA_000966675.3 Picea glauca | reverse complement strand
GGGATTAACCTAACAATAAAAATAATAATAATGACATGATTAATCCACAATGGGGATTTAATCCAATAACAAAATAATAAGAATGCTCTTCGCAGTTACATTATTTCAACACTGGCTCAAATAGAGAAACAATTGAAACTCATTCTCTCCTCTATTAGACCTCAGTTAAACGTCTGAAATCTCAAGCACAACATATTCAAAGCAAATGCATAACAGAAACAAACATTCATGAGCACATAAACAACATACACAGAGAAACAACACCGGCCATGAAATTGAATCAAAGACTCTCTTCTATTAATTCAAAAACATCTGTACATGGGTGCTCTTCACAAATTCTCTGCTTGCTCTCTCTTCTTGCTCCTGTATGAATGATTCTGAATTATTTTACAATGTACAAGTGAGGGTGTCTATATCCGTTTTCCCTCTCAGACTCTAAACTGTCTAATCTAGACTTAAACATCTATCTACCTGCATTAACTCTAATAAATGCCTCCTATCTAATTCATACAAGAGCGTAAGGCTCGAGGTCTGCTACAATACAACAGGCGCTCCTTCATAAATGTTCCATTGAAGGATATGGCGCTTCATCTTAAATGAAAATTCAAAAAGAGTTATCAAGCTTATATGTCATGTTTTTAAAAACACATGCGCTGGCTCCACGCTTGCTGAGTTGGTGATGCTCCTGCATCATGCTCCTCGGATTGAAAACTTTCATGGGATCCTATCCATGAGGTCTTGCACAGTCTATCCATGTTTTTGGATCACTGCTTCTGTTTCCCAGCTGGCATCCTCCACTGGGTGGT
This sequence comes from Picea glauca, assembly GCA_000966675.3. Taxonomy (NCBI): domain Eukaryota; kingdom Viridiplantae; phylum Streptophyta; class Pinopsida; order Pinales; family Pinaceae; genus Picea; species Picea glauca. The sequence goes on along the minus strand of JZKD02S1114264.1, from coordinate 192,632 downwards.
TTTTCCACTTGACCAGATATTCAAAATACTACTTTCACCTGGTCTTCTTTCCCACTCGCTTGTCCAGTATGCACTCCATCTGTGGTTTCTCTGCAACTGGTAATTTATTCTGCCACTGGACCACTGGTTCCTCAGTTCCAGTCTTTGATTCTCCAGCCTTATATGGGTATAAATACGAAACATTAAATATCGAAGATATCCTGATGCCATCCGACAACTCAATCTCGTAAGCATTTTCTCCAAATTTCCTCAGGACTCTGCATGGTCCGATCTTTTTCATTTTGATCTTGTTATATGTTCCCCTTGGGAACCTTTACTTCCTCAAGTGTGCTAGAACAAGATCCCCAACTTCGAATCGAAGTTGTCTCTGATGCTGATCTGCTCTGTGTTTGTACTCTTGATTTGAATCCATCAGTCGCTGCTTCACCCTGTCGTGAAGTTCCTTCATCGCTTCAGCGAACTCCTCTGCGCTTGCACTGCTAGTCACAGCCTGTTCTGACTCCCTGAGTTCAGAAAATCCCCTCGGTTTTGTCCCATACACAATTTGGAATGGGCTTTTGCCTGTACTCCGATTCACCGAATCATTGTACGCAAATTCTGCCTGTGGAAACACATTGTCCCAGCTGCTGTGGTGCTCTATCACCAAGCTCCTCAGCAAATCTCCCAGACTTCTGTTGACCACCTCGGTCTGTCCGTCTGTCTGCGGATGGTAAGCTTAACTAAAAGCCAAATTAGTCCCTAGCTTCTTCCATAGCGTCCTCCAAAAATGTCCTATGAATTTTTTATTCCTGTCCGAGACTATGCTTCTCGACAATCCATGAAGTCTAACAACCTCTTTGAAAAAAAAATTTGTGATGTGAGTCGCATTGCTGGTCTTCTGGCATGGAATAAAATGTACCATCTTCGAAAACCTGTCCACCACCACAAAGATGGAATCAACCCCTCTTTGTGTTCTCAACAATCCCAGAACAAAATCCATGCTAACTGCCTCCCATGGCCTCTCGGGTATGGGAAATGGCTGATAAAACCCTGCATTCTACTTCTAGCCCTTCGAATGTTGACAAACCCAACACCTATCAAAAAACCTAGTGACATCTCCTCGCATGACTGGCCAGAAATACGATTCGCTCAGCTTTGCGAATGTTTTGTCATGACCAAAGTGACCTGCTAGTCCGCCACTGTCCTTCTCTTTCAACAGGTTCTCCCTCATGGAGAAATTCAGAATGCACAATTGATTGCCTCTGAACAACAATCCCTCCTGGATCATGTAATCTATCCATGGGCTCCGATCTCTGAGAACTGGATTCTCAGCTGCTTCATATGCTTCTCCGAAATCGGCATCTCCAGCATACATGTCCCTCAGGTTTTCAAATCCTAATGTTTTGACTCGGAACTCCTGCAATAGCAAGCATTTCCTGCTCAAAGAATCAACCACTTTGTTAGAAGTCCCTGAAATGTGCTTAATTACAAATGTAAAATTCTACATATACTCTACCCATTTTACATGTTTCTGATTCAACTTCTCTTGTTGACTCAAAAACTGCAATGCATGATTATAACTGTACAATACAAATTCCTTGGGTATCAAGTAATGCCTCCACTTCTTTAATGCCTGTATGATAGCATAAAATTCTTTATCATACGTAGAGTATTTCAATTTTTCTTCGTACAGCTTCTCGCTGAAATATGCAACTGGCCTGTCATCCTGACTCAAGACTGCTCCTATAACATATCCGCTCGCATCACATTTCACTTGAAATGTTTTCTTGAAGTCTGACAACACCAACACGGGTCATTCTGTTATCTTCCGCTTCAACAGATTGAATCTTTTCTTAGCCTCTGATGTCCAGTGAAAAGTCTTATGCCGCTTCTTCACCGTATCCATCATCGCTGCGCTAATTCCACTGAAATTCCTAATGAATTTTCGGTAGAAACTAGCCAAACCATGGAAACTCCTCACCTCAAAAACATTTCTGGGTGATGGCCAATTCTTGATCACTTCCACTTTCTATGGATCCATCTTCAATTCATTCACTGAAATAACAAACCCCAAATAAATGAGCTCTATCTTCATGAAGGAACACTTCTTCATGTTTATCAACAACTTCTCCTGCTGTATCTTTCTCATCACTATGGCCAAATGTTTCAAATGTTCAGCCTTTGTCTTACTGTAGATCAATATATCATCCAGATATATGACTACAAACTTCCCGATGAATTCCTTTAGGACTTCATTCATTAGCCTCATGAATGTGCTCGACGCGTTTGTCAAGACAAACGACATGACCAACCATTCATATAAACCTTCGTTTGTCTTGAATGTTGTCTTCCATTCATCACCTTACCTCATGCGAATCTGGTGATATCCACTTTTCAGATCAATTTTTGAAAAATAATTTGCCCCACTCAGGCAATCCATCAGATCATCCATTCTCGACAGTGGAAATCTGTACCTGATGGTAATTTTATTTATCGCCCTGGAATCAATTCACATTCTCCAACCTCCATCTTTCTTCGGACTAACCATTGTTGGAACAACACACGGGCTCAAGCTTTCTCTGACTAATCCTTTGTCCAACAAATCCTGTACCTGCCTTTTGACTTCCTCATTTTCCTGTGGTGTCAATATGTACGTGGCCTTATTCGACAAACTTGCTCCTGGTATGAGGTCTATGTGGTGACTCACACTCCACATCGGTGGCAACGAATGAGGTAATTCGTCCACGATGATGTCAACGAACTCTCCCAACAGTTCCTGAATCTCTTCTGGCAAGTCATCCACTCTTGTGCTAGTCAGGACAATTCTCAGTTTCCTGACCACAAAGAATTGTGGATCTTCTTTCTTCTCCATCTCTGTGAGAAGCTCCTTCCCACTCATGAGAAGTATGGTGTTACTTACTTCTAGCTTTACCTCCTCATCCTTTTTCGGAAGCAATCTGTGTGTCTTCCCATCCTTCTCCAAAGTGTATGTGTTCATTCTCCCGTCATGAACTACATTTCTGTCATACTTCCACGGTCTACCCAGTAATACATGACAGACATCCATGGGAATGACATCACATAGGACCTTATCCTTATATTCACCCATTTTGAAATCAACTAAACATTGTTTAGTGACACTGACCTGATGTCCCTTCTGCAGCCATGATACTTTGTATGGACTCGGGTGATTAGTCGTCTCCAGCTCTAATTTCTCCACCATCTCGGTTGAAACGAGATTGTCGGTGCTTCTGCTGTCCACAATGACCTTGCATTTCCAACCCTTGGTCTTGCATGTGGTATTGAACAGTCTAGTTCTCTGAGCTGTGTCCTCCACCTCTTTCTCAAGTGTCAGAAGAACTTTATGCATCGTCATCGACCTTCCTGCTTCGGTGTCTTCATTCTCAACATCACGCCTCTGCACCTCAGCGATGCGAGCTTCTCCTCTGTCCATTTTCCTGTCTGGACAATCAACGGCTTTATGTCCATCCTTCCCACATGTAAAACATGCGATGATTCCTCCTCTGCCTCTTCCCCTACCTCTGGTACGAGGAAAAGTATTGGCATCAGCATAACCGCCACCCTGCTCTGTATGCTGTCTCCTCAGCTCAGCATATTGTTGTCCTCGCTGTGAGGTTCCACCTCTTTCAACCTTACCCTGAGGTTTCTTCCATTCCTCCTTAGGTTTCTAATATTTCTCTTGGGAAAATGCCTTGCCTCTGGGCTGACTATTGCCTCGCCCTCGCTGTCCTTGCTTACGACTCAACTTCTCTTCGGCTTTCAGAGCCATCTAGTAAGCATCTTCAACCGTTCTAATAGTTACCATGCTTAATTCATCCTGAATGTTGTATCTTAGATCATTCAGGTATCTGGCTACGTTCTCATCATCACTCTCCCGATGACCTGCTCTGATGTTGAGCTTGTAAAACTCCTCGGTGTACTCCTTCACTGTCATCAACTTCTGTCTCAGGTTCTGCATTCGCCTGAGCAGTGTGATCTTGTAATCCCTGGGGATGAACTTCGCCTTCATCTTTGCGATCATCCGGTCCCAGCTTTTTATTTTCTGTTTGCCTTTGGAACATCTATCTGTCTGTAGCTCGTCCCACCATAATAATTCATGTCCCTTCAATTTTGTGACAGCATGCCTTACCTTTTTATCCTCTTCGATATCTTCATAGTCGAAGTAGGTATCAAGAGCTCTGATCCAGTCCAACAACTCTTCTACATCCAAGCTTCCTTCATAAGTCGGAATGTCCATTTTTGTCTTTGAACTCATCCGGGCGGTGGCTTTCATTAATCGCTCATTTGTTGCATCTTCCGCTGGGATTTCTCCTACTCCCTGTCCAACGTCACCTTCATCCTCGGATTCACTGGTATCTCCTGCATCAGCTTTGCGCCTTTGCTTTACTCCCACATCCACAATCATAGAGCGTAATTCTTGCAGTTGTCTTTCTACTTCCAGATTCTACCTTGGCCTACCCCTTTCTCTGGACGATTCCCTTTCCCCCTCTGGATCGGGTGATTGTCTATCTCTTCTCCTTGGCAGCATAGTGAATTTTCTCTTCTCCTCTGTTACAGAAAACAAAGATATTTTCTCGCTCTGATACCACTTGACGCAGTACGCACCACCAGGGTACGTCCACAACTACCAGGACCTTCTTCTTCTCAGGCCCGAAGAGCTACAATGCCCTTCAGATCCTGTATCAGGACCTTTTGTCACCCACAGGATACTCTATTGATCTCCCGGCAGTCTTCTCGAAAAATTGGGTTTTGCGTTGTCGGGAATCTTGTGGGCACGTTCCTCGTGCTATCCAAAACCCCGAACCCCGATCTCCGATGCCACCTGTCATCACCTTAAGGTGAGGCTCAATCTTCTGACACCTGTGCTCCACTCAACACGCAATCGTATGGCTATCACATTTCGGAGTTTCGGAACTCCTCCTGCAACAATTCTTTCAACAACAAAAATCCCAAAATGTCGAACCCCGATTCCTCAGGATCTCTCGCCACGTGTCCCTCCGATCAACGGTTCAGACCACGTTGGGAAATCGCCAATCGCGATTTCAATCTGCAAGCGTTTCTCCACTCCGGAAAACCCGATGCCTCCAAACACCGACTCACTCAGATCTCCTGCCACGTGTCCTCGACGATGAACGGTTCAAAGCGCTCGTCGGGAAATCGTGGATCGCGAATTCAATATGCAAGATTTCTACGTCCTCGGAAACCTCGATATCTCGATGGATGGAACCCTGATGCTCCTAATGTTTGACATGTGTCCACCGAAGATCAACGACTGAGATCCTCTCAGGAAATCATGGATCACGATTTCATTCTACTCGAGTTTCAGGACCACAGAAACCCCGATATCCCGATGAGCAAATTCTCGATGACTCCTCCTCTCCTTGCTGGGGCTTAAACCTTGCGCAACTCCTCACGATCTGACAGCTGGCGGGATTTCTCTAGTTCCCTTGGTGAATCCTAACCATCGATTTCTCCTCTCGAGGATCTTCTGAGAACGGCTAAGTGTCCCTTCTTAGCACTTGTTCTCTGACGTCTGCGCTTGCAGCTCTGGCTCGAACCTTCCTTGATATAGCTTTTATGTTTTCTTTCAACTATGTCACGAGGGTGCTATACCTCTTGAGATTTTCCACTCTGTCTCTCTCAGAGACTTTGTGCACACTTCTTGTGCTCGACCTTCAACAAATCTCAAAGTGTTGACTCTCTTAGACTCTGTGCACTCCTGACAACAGTAGTCTATGTCTTCCTTTTCTCAGACTAGCCACTGAGACTTTAAGTTCAGCCTGCACCTCCCCTGCATGACTCTACCAACCCAAACCAACTTCTGGGTAAATGAGAATAAGGATTTAACTGTCGAGCCTCATCAACGCACTCTATGCGGATGAATTCAACTGCACTCTATGCAGGAATCTCCTGGCTCAAACAGAGAAACAATTGAAACTCATTCTCTCCTCTCTTAGACCTCAGTTAAACCTCTGAAATCTCAAGCACAACATATTCAAAGAAAATGCATAACAGAAACAAACATTCATGAGCACATAAACAACATACATAGAGAAACAACACCGGCCATAAAATTGAATCAAAGTCTTTCTTCTATTAATTCAAAAACATCTGTACATGGGTGTTCTTCACAAATTCTCTGCTTGCTCTCTCTTCTTGCTCCTGTATGAATGATTTTGAATTATTTTACAATGTACAAGTGAGGGTGTCTATATCCGTTTTCCCTCTCAGACTCTAAACTGTCTAATCTAGACTTAAACATCTATCTACCTGCATTAACTCTAATAAATGCCTCCTATCTAATTCAAACAAGAGCGTAAGGCTCGAGGTCTACTACAATAAAATAGACGCTCCTTCATAAATGTTCCATTGAAGGATATGGTGCTTCATCTTAAATGAAAATTCAAAAAGAGTTATCAAGCTTATATGTCATGTGCTTAAAAATACATGCACTGGCTCCACGCTTGCTGAGTTGGCGATGCTCCTGCATCAATTCTTCCCAGGATGCCATCTTACGCCCACTACTTCCAGAATCTCATTCCCCACATGCCTGTTTCACCCGAGAGTATACACCTTCACAAGAACAATCCATTGGTGCTACACCTCTCTCTTTGGGTCTCGGCAATAGGCCGAATCAGGAAGTCTCAGAGCTCGAAGCTGGTGCTAGACACTCTCTGGAAGAAACCACATCCCAACAAACTCTCTCACTTGGAAAGAGTTTCTCACAGGCTTGAAAACCTGCCTCTTCCAACAACAACCACCTCCCTCACCTGGAGAGAGGTCATACACAGGCTTAATCACAACTTTCACTGGCCAACAAGCCACGCACAATCCAGCTCTGCATGGCCACCACAGCCAACCAGGAATACAGACTCGGGCTTCCCAAATAGGCTCAGCAATGGCGACAAGGTATCACGGTGATGGTTTTCGGGATTGCATGACAAGCAATGCCTGCAGGGATTGACACAGACTCCATGGCTTAGAACGGAGTGGGTGAACCTGGATTTTCAGAAACAAACACAAGCTTCTCAGCTCTTAGAAATGCACGAGGTATTCTTGCATAGGTTGGGTCGGTCGTACTGTTTAGAGCTCCGTACACCCTCATCCAGTTGGGTGGAATGGAGGAGAGACTCCCCTCACGACTCATCTCGACCATTTTATTTGCATGCACTAGGGTTGACACTTGTCACCCTTGGAACTGCATGGGTTTCATCAACATGCATTCCCTTTGTACGTTTTCCCCTTGCCAGGAACTTAGGATAAAAATAAAACATAAAATGCACATGTTCTTTGGAATAATAAAAAAATATTATTCCCAAGGCTTAAGCCCCTAGGCTCAACACTTATCCCCTTTTCCCACCTTCCAGCCCCTAATTCCTTGCTCACTCTATGGAAGCTCAGTCCCCCATAACTCATTCAGCATGGTCGGTCTGCACGCGATGATGTTTATATTTTATTAATGTGCTGCATACATACAGGTACAATATCAGGCCCTTGGCCTCCAACCCATAGGCTCTCTGGCCTAAGAATCACATAAGCCTACCAGCTTATACAAACTTGCCTCACCAGCCTATAACACATATTTACAATTCATTTCATACATCATATTTACAACTGGGCTCTGCCTTGGGGACATTACAATCCCCCTCCCTTATTTCTGCACTGTCCTCAGTGCAACTTTACACAACATCTGCAAGATTTTCAAAATTTTCAAAAATATGCGGGTCCTCTACCCACATAACATCTTCATGCTCCCCTATTGCGTCCTCAGGACCGTACTAGGTCCATTGGACCTTTACAATCCCTATAGCTCGATTCCGAAGCTGTTTTCTTTTCCTGTCCAATATGCACATAGGATGCACTTGCAGGACACCTTCTGATTCCACCTGAATCACATTCCAATCGATAACATGATTAGCATCAGGTATATATTTCTTAAGAAATGAAACATGAAACACATTATGTACAGTCATAGATGCAGGTAATGGAAGCATGTATACAACTGGCCCAATCCTTTCCAGGATTTCAAACGGCCCACAAAATCTTGCTGCCAACTTGGCGCAACTTCCCAACTTTAGGGAACTCCTGTTAGTTTTCACTTTCAGGAAAACGTGGTCACCCACTTTGAATTCTCTGTGGGTTCTGTTACTATCAATGTAACTTTTCTACCTGTCCTGGGCAACTTTTAGATTCGGTTTAATTCTTATCATTTGGTCTTCCATCTCTTTGAGCAGCTCAGGCCCAACTACTGCTTTGTCAGCTAGATTATCCCAACTCATTGGAGTGTTGCACTTTCTTCCATAAAGTGCTTCGAATGGGATCATCTTCAACGATGTATGATACCCATTATTGTAGGCGAATTCTACCAAATGTAGGTAGTCTTCCCACCTTGATGGTTTATCCATCACATACATTCTCAGTATGTCTTCTATTACTCTGTTCACCCTTTCTGTTTGACCATCAGACTCAGGATGATATGTTGTACTAAAGTTCAGATTCGTTCTGAATCCCTTAAACAGTCCTTTCCAGAAATTCGAGGTGAATTTCAGGTCCCTATTAGACACAATTATCTTAGGAATTCCGTGCAAACGTGCCACTTCTTTTAAGAAGATATCAACAACATCTGCTTCCCCGTGAGTGGTTTTCAGTGGAATAAAATGGGTAGCTTTTGTAAGTTTGTCCACCACCACCATGATTGAATCATGTTGCTTGCTTGTTCTGGGCAATCCTGTGATAAAATCCATTTTCACCACTTCCCATTTCCACTCAGGAATGGGTAAAGGCTGCAACAATCCTGCTGGGTGCCTATGCTCAGCCTTAACTTTCTGGTACTCCATACATCTAGCGATGTATTCAACGATTTATTTTTTCAGACCCGGCCAAAAGTAATGGATTTTGACTACTGCCACAGTCTTCTGATATCCAGGATGTCCATCATAAGCCACATTATGCATTTCTTTTAGAATTGCCATCTTCAATTCTCGGACATTGGGTACATACACTCTGTTTTTATACAAAAGTAATCCATCAGTTCCCAAGGTGTAACTTCCCTGGGTCTGTGGTCTCTCATGCTGCTGTAGCTTTGCTACCAGACCTCTGTACTGCAAATCAACATTTGCAGTTTCCAAAATTCTGTCCTTAATCTCAGTCCTGTACATGCTAATGATCGTAGCATGTAATTCGTGCACTTTTTTGCTGAGTGCATCAACCACCTTATTTTATTTCCCTTTGATATGCTTGATATCAAATTCATATTCACACAGAAACTCCAGCCATCTAGTTTTTCTGGAATTTAAAGTCGGCTGATCAAATAAATACTTCAGACCATTGTGCTTTGTTCTCAATTCGAATCTCCTTCCCATGAGGTAATGTATCCATTTCCTCAGAGAATGGACTATTGCTGGCAACTCCAAATCGTGAGTGGCATAATTCTTTTCATGCTCTTTCATCTTTCAAGATTCATAACAGATTACAAATCCCTCTTGGATGAGAACTCCTTCCAGTCCCTCCTTACATGCATCTGTGCACACCATGAAATCCATATTTGGATCTGTAGTCTTCAGGATTGGAGCGCTAGTTAACAACTGCTTCAATCGCTGGAAACTGCTCTCACACTCTTCAGTGCACTAAAACTTCTGCTCCTTCCTTTGCAAGGAAGTGATAGGGTGAGCTATTTTTGAGAATCCTGCTATAAACCTTCTGTAGTAACCCAACAGACCCATAAAATATCTAACCTTCACCACATTCCTTGGCGCTGACCATTCTCAGATGGCCTCAACCTTTTCAGGATCCACAACGATCCCTTCTTCTGATACAATATATCCCAAGTAATGGATCTGCCTTTGATAAAATGAGCATTTGCTCAACTTGGTGTATAGCTGGTGTTCTCTCAACACTTGCAACACCATTCTCAGATGTTTCTCATTCTCTTCCTATGACTTGGAATACACCAAGATGTCATCCAGGAAGACTATGAAAAACTTGTCTAAATAGTCCTTGAATACACCATTCATTAAGCACATGAAACCAACAAGTGTGTTTGACAGTCCAAACGAAACCACTGTGAACTCATAATGACCGTACCTTGTTCTAAAGGCAGTCTTGCTGATGTCCTCCTCATTTATTCTCACTTGGTGATATCCAGATCTGAGATCTATCTTTGGAAATATTTTCGCGTCCTTCAACTGATCAAAAAGATCATCGACCCTTGGCAGAGGATACTTGTTCTTGACAGTTACCTTGTTTAACTGCTGGAAATCAATGCAAAACCTCAACATCCCATCTTTCTTCTTCATGAATAGGACTAGGGCTCCCCAAGGTGACACACTGGGGTGAATGTACCCCTTCTTTAGTAGATATTCGAGCTGCAATTGCAACTCTTTCAGCTCTAGCGTACTCATTCTATAAGGATCTTTTGAAACTAGAGCTGCTCCTGGTATCAAATTTATAGAAAAATTGATGTCTCTCTTTGGAGGTAGTCCAGGTACCTCCTGAAATACTTCCTTGAACTTTGTGAGTACTTCATGGTCTTCCAGCTTCGAGACTGCATCTCTGGATGCTTCTCCCACATGGACTGCAAATAATTGACAACCTTTCCTATAACACTTCTTCAGTTGCATGGCTAAGATTTCTCTAACAACCATGGCTCTGGGAATTCCTTGGATTGTTACCTGATTTCCCTCTTTGTCCAGGCATGTAAACCTCTTGTTACGACAGTCCAGAAGGGCATGGTGCTAGTCCAACTAGTCCATCCCAATTAAGCAGTCGTAAGAGCATAAAGGAAAAATATTCAATTCAACTTTAGTGCTCAATCCTTTCATGTCCACTGAACATGACTTAACCAATTCAGTGACCTTCCTTTTGGTTCCTTTGGCTAACTTCACTAGCCAAGACTTTTCATGTTTGCTTCTTGTTAAACGCAAACTTTCAACCACCCTAGGATCTACATAACTATGGCTAGCCCCTGAATCAATTAAAATAATAAGTGGTCGGTTTTTAATCATACCTTCCACTTCAATCATGTGCGATTGAAATTATGCTTTCTTGTTGTCCAGGGCTGCGTAGATCCTCGACATTCTGCTACCCATATCCTCCACTATTTCATCTTGCTAAATAGTATGAACAGTTCTCGCTTCACCATTTTTATGGGGACAATCTCTGTACTTGTGGTTTCCTTTACATCCCCAACACTGAATGGGTGTCTATCTCTGCCTTTGTTCTCCCACTTCAACCATTCTCGGCTCTCTAAACGATGGATGTCCTTGAGGATTATTTCTGAAAAAGGGAGGTTTGTTTCCCTTATGCCTCTGTTCCTTCTTAAACTCCCTCTGATCATTCTAAGCCTTCCGAATGGTAGGCTTTTCTCTTTGCTGTTCAAATAAGCATTTAGCCTTTCTTATGGTGTCTTCCATAGTCTTAGGATCATCATATTGAATCTTTTCACCAATGGCAGGTGGCAGTCCACTTAGATACCTCTGAATCTTGACAGCCTCATCTTTGATGAATGGAACATACTTTAGTAGTTCCAAGAAACTTCATTCGTATTCATCAATGGTCATGCTGCCTAGATTGAGTTTGAAGAATTCCTTCATCTTTCTATCATAGTATCTTTTAGTCAGGTATTTCTTCTCGAAATACCTCCTGAAATCCTTCCAAGTGATATCTTTCTCTATGATGTGTTGCACTTGCACAAACTGATCCCACCACATGGATGCTTTTCCTTTTAGTTGATACATTGCAATTCTTCCTTCTGCATGGGCGAAATAATTCTACAGTTGGAAATATTTCTTCATTCCCAACAACCATGTTTCAGCATATTCCTCCTTCTTATGTTCACCATCGAACATTGGAGGCTTGATATTGTTCATCTCCCCTTTCAATTCATCCTTCCTAGATTTTTGGTGTTTTTTGGTAGGAGACGATCTTGATCTACTGCATGCTTCCTTACCAGAATTCTTTGGGGAGAAACGATGATGTCTGCTACCACTCCTCGATCTTCTTCTCCTCTCAGGGGTCCTGCGACTCTTTGTCTTTATTGAGTCACTCCCCTTCTCCAATTTCCTTTCTATTCTTTCCAAGCTCTTCAACATTTTTAAGTTGAATTCACCCTATTGATCCCTGACCCTCATGAGCTTTCAGCTATCAGCTTGATGAGCCTGGGCATCTTTCTACAATCCTTCAATGATTTTCATTATATGTCCTTATTTATCCAATTCTCTTCTATGCCCATTGGAGTTCGATCCTTCGACTCCCAGGTTGACATTCCTTCCTACCCTTTCGTCCTCTGTTTCGGAGGCAATCTACACCTCTTCCAATTCCATACTCGGTGTTGATTTTCAGCTGTCCTGACACTCGTTGGACTCTGCACACACAACATGCAGTCAATTGAAGTTTTTCAGGCCTTAAACCTTAAACCCTTAACAAAATCACAATCAGTCATTAACCAGTGTGAAGAAGAAAACATTTCAAATTCACTAAGTTTTCTGAACTTTGTTTGGCTCTGCAAACTTTTGGGACTTCATTTTTCGGGGTTTTTTGTCCACAAGGATCCAACAGTTAAATCCTCGACTGTTCTTATGTCCTTCAAAAATTTCGAGACTTCGGGATTTCAGGGTTTCAGGTTTCGGGGTTTTGGTCCCCCGGTGGTTCTCGTGCTCGCTTCCCTCTCTGACTTCCGACTCCCAGACTTCCGACCTATTTTCCCTGGGCCCACAACAGAGCTATCACCAACTATGGTAGAGATTTTTGGATTTCAACACTTCGGTTTTCGGGTCTTCAGTACCTGGGAGTTCACGAAGCAGTGACTCCAAGTCTCTTGTCGCTTCAATCCTCGACTTCCGAAATTTCGGTTTCCTTGCTCTCCGATCCCATAGCATAGCTGTCGCCCTTAAAACCTATTATGATTCTTTAGTCTCCGATGGCTTCAGGACTTTGGGACTTCGGTATCTGGGAGTTCACTATGCAGTGAATTCCAACTCCTTATCACTACAAATCCCCGAAATCCAAAATTTCGATTTACTTTATTCTCCGGTCCCACAGCACAGCTGTCGCCCTTAACCGCAGTGGCGTGTGGCACGTTCTGGAGGGTTCACGTCACCCTTGATGACGTCATCGTGTCCCACCATTCTCGCTTGTCTTCTCGACTCACTGGCATGTGGTACCCATTCATGCACCCACGTCCATTCCAAGCAAAATCCAATGGTTAAACTCCTTCCTCAGATCTACGACGCAGATCTTTTCGGCATTTCGGGGTTTCGGGCATCGGGAGTTCATGCATCCATCATCTCAAACTTCCTTTCGCCGAAATCTCGAATTACGGTTTACTCTTTCACTTGATCCGACGGTCAAGTCCTCTCCTACGATCTACAGTGTAGATTGTTTTGGGAATCTGTGTTTCGCTAACTTGCGACTTGCGGACACAAGGGTCTTCCTTTTTGGTTTCCTGGGTGCCGAAATGTCGTTCGACAACCACGTGGTTCCCCCGATGGATGGTCCTGACGAATTTTGGGATTTCACGTATCGCGATTTCCACATTCCTGTACAACTCCAAAGGGTCTTTAAACCCTGTGCACATTCTCCAGATCTGACGGTCACAAGGGTTTGCTTCCCTTCCGAACAAATCCTAAGGCTCCAATACTTCTAGTGTGGAGTCCTCTCTCCCTGTGGCTTCACAACACCGCTATACCTCCTGAGCTTTGTAACATGGTCAAGTGACTCCTTGACACTCAGGAACATTCAAAGGTCCGAAATTGGTTCTCCAGACACAATTTCTCCTTAAACTCTTGGTCCAAAGACCACTCAACTGGCCCATCTAGGCTCAGCATCGAAACCTTGGATCTAATACCAATTTGTAACACACCTTTTCTGTTACCAAGGATTAATCACTCTGATACCAATTTGTAACACACCTTTTACATAGCTCATGCATGCATTATATAATCCACATGCATTTAAGCAAAGAAATACATTTGAGCTCAGAGTAAAAAAAATATTATTTATTGCTATAATATACAATCAATAGCATTGACATTAAATTGATATGCACAACATAATACATGATAGTTATAATTACATAGAGATGGAGAATTATGAATAAAACATCATCTTCTACTTATCTTTGAAAACCTTGGTGATTCCACCAACCACGTGCAGGCCTTCCACAAACCTCCCAGCCTTAGACCACACTGCTTGTCAACTCAGCAGTGGGTCACCCCCGAGCTGGGACTAAGCTCCACCCCAAGGCAAGGAATCCTAGGCTAGGCTGAGGTTATAGGGAAAACAACACAAAAAGACTGGAAGGATTCTTCCCAGGATGCCATCTTACGCCCACTACTTCTAGACTCCCATTCCCCACATGCCTGTTCCGCCCAGTAGTATACACCTTCACAAGCACAGTCCATCGGTGCTACACCTCCCTCTCTGGGTCTCGGCAATAGGCTGGATCAGGAAGTCTCAGAGCCTGAAGCTGGTGCTGGACACTCTCTAGAAGAGACCACTTCCTAGCAAACTCTCTCACCTGGAAAGAGTTGCTCACGGGCCTGACAACCTACCTCTTCCAACAACAGTCACCTCCCTCACCTGGAGAGAGGTCATACACAGGCTCAATCACAACTTGCACTGGCCAACAAGCCACGAACAATCCATCTCTGTGTGGCCACCACAGCCAACCAGGAATACAGACTCGAGCTTCCCAAATAGGCTCAACAATGGTGGAAAGGTCTCATAGTGATGGTTTTCGAGATTGCGTGACAAGCAATTCCCGTAGGGATCAAAAAAGACTCCATGGCTCAGAACGAAGAGGGTGAACCTGACTTTTCAAAAATGAACACATGCTTCTCATCTCTTAGAAATGCAAGAGGTATTATTGCAGAGGTTGGGTCGATCGTACTGTTCAGAGATCTGTACATACTCAAACAGTCGGGTGGAATGGAGGAGAGACCCCCCTCATGGCTCATCTCAGCCATTTTATTTGTATGCACCAGGGTTGAAACTTGTCACCCTTGGAACTGCATGCATTCCATCAATATGCATCCTCTTTGCACGTTTTCCCCTTTCCAGGAACTTAGGATAAAAATAAAACATAAAATGCACATGTTCTTTGGAATAATAATAAAATATTATTCCCAAGGCTTAAGCCCCTAGGTTTCTCCCCTAGGCTCAACACTTACCCCCTTTCCCCACCTTCCAACCCCTAATTCCTTTCTCACTCTATGGAAGCTCAGTCCCCCATCACTCATTCATCGTGGTTGGTCTACATGTGGAGGTGTTTATATTTTATTAATGTGCTGCATACATACAGGTATAAAATTAGGCCCTTGGCCTCCAACCCTTAGGTTCTGTGGCCTAACAATCACATAAGCCTACCGACTTATACAAACTTGGCTCACAAGCCTATAAAACATATTTACAATTCATTTCATACATCATATTTACAACTGGGCTCGACCTTGGGGACATTACATGAGATCTAGGGCCCCCCAGTGCACTCCTAGGGATTTGGTCTAGGACCAAACAATCAGTGCCATGGAAAAAGACCCTTGTGAGGGCGCCCATTAGATGAATGGGGTTCTTGGTCTGGGACCAAGTAGTAAAGACCCTTGTGAGGGCCCCTAGTAGATAAATGGGGTTCTTGGTCTGGGACCAAGCAGTTAAAGTCCCTAGATATTTCTGCGACCCCTGGACATGTTCCAGGGTACCCATGCCTGGGGCATGGGTTGATCCTTGGTCTTGTACCTTGGTGGATAAGACCCCAGAAATGTTATGGGGCAACCTAGTCCTCGATCAGGTGTTTGTTGGTGTATGAACCTCTTTGAAGGTGGGCATGACCACATGAGGGGTGTATCCCATATGAAATGATGATAAAGTTAAAAAGGTCACCTTGAGAATTATATTGACATGTGTAAACCTCTCCTAAACCCTCCATGGTCTTGTTGGGATTGAGTTTATCTGGGGTTTTTGTTTTGTATTTTTAGGGACTAATACAAGAAATAATTAATAAAGAAATTGAAAAATATATTTAATTAATATTTATATTAATTAAATATATTATTGTTATTATTATTTCTTTTAATTAACCCTCACCCTTTAGTATAAATAAAGATCCCTCCCTCTTCATTTCTACACTTCATTCTATCTCTCTCCTAAGTGTGACGCATTATAATCTTGCAACAGTTTGGCCTCCTCTTGTGACATATCGACCTCCTCTTGCTATAGATCAGCCTCATTGCACCATAGAGGCTCCTTGGATGGCAGCCTTCTGACTTTTATTTGTGGCAGGGTTCTTGATCTAGGTCTTGCTGATTTTGTTTTGCTGTCTGGAGTATAGGGAGTGTCTCTCACTGCTGAGATTTCTGGTGTTGTAACTAGTTAGGGAACTAACCCCTTTTTTGTCTGCCATCCCATATCTGAGTGCCTTATGAGGGCCACGACACTCTAATAAAGGTGGTTGGGCCATCCTTAAGACAACCGTCCCACTTCCTAGTTGTTCTATTCTTGCATGAGGGTTTGTGAAGTGTTTTTAAGTGAAGTTCTGGTGGAGGTTTGACTGTCCTATAATTCTCTTTGACAAGAGATCTCACCCATGATGTAGATCCATGATATTGTACTTTTTCTGAGAATATATTCAGTGGCTCTTCATCTCTTATGTGTGGCTTGAACACCTTCAGTGATCAAAGGTAAGAATTCAAGGTAAGTTACTTGTTCAGATTCATCTACTTAGATTTGTATGTTGTTCTTTGTCTAGATCTGCATTTTTGAAGTTTAGATCTGTGTCTTAGTTTGGATCTTTATCAGATATACTAATTAGATCCGTTCTTCTGTTTAGATCCATGTCAGATCTATATCATATTATATTTGTTTCTTAGTCTAGATCTAATCAAATTATTGTTTATAACTGCTTAGATCTGCTCTCTACTTGCTTAACTGCTCAGATCTGTTATATATTGTTAGATCTACTATCTACTTGATTAGATTTGTTATTGAATGTTCATCTAATCATTGCTTATGAACAAAATTATAGATCTGAACATTGTTCTCACTCTGCTTCTGGTTTACATTCAAAATTTGTTCTGCTAATCCTGATTTGACTATCTGTTCATATTGCTTTATCTTTCTGTTCTAAAACATAATTTAATTTAGATCTTTGCTGGTCTATCTAACATAAATTTAAAAGACATTAAATTTTCTGTTTACTTTACTATTCTAACATGGTATCATAGCTTAGGGTGTGAAGAGAGATCAAGGATATAATCTCGAGCCTGCACAGATCCACTTTGTTAGGTTTGTTTTGCAGAGATCAACAACATCTAAACAAATTCAGATCTTAGCATGGCCTCCACATCAGTGAAAGTTGAAAACAAAATTATAGGGGCCTCCAACTTCAATGATTGGAAATCCAATATAGTAAACATTCTTGAAGAGAATGAACTAGAAGCGCTGATTACTAGGGTTATTGAAGAATCCACTTCAAACATAGCCAGGGCTGCATACAGGAAGAAACAAGCCAAGGCTAAGAGAATCATTTTTTATTCTATTAAAGATAACATGATTCCCATCATTGGTCACCTAAGGACTTCCAAAGAATGTTTTGATGCTTTGACAAACCTCTATGAAAAGAAGGCACCAACTCAAAAAAGAATATTGAAGAAACAACTATGTACTTTGAGAATGGGTAAAGATGATTCAGTTGCTACCTTCTTCTCCAAAATTTCTCAAACTAAAGATCAACTTATTGTAATAGGAGTTCCTGTAGAAGATGATGACCTTGTGCAAACTGCTTTTGATGGACTTCTTGAGTCATGGGGAGTTTTTCTTGCATCTGTAAACGGAAGAGAATTCCAACCTAACTTTGACGGATTATGGCATGACTTCTTAGAAGAAGAAGGAATACTTAAAAACAGAAATGAGTCTTCACTTCTAAGAGATCATGCCCTTTCAGCGAAAACCAAGAAATGGAAGAAGTTCCCTCAAGCTAAAGGCAAAGGTAAGAAACCTCAAGGTAAGCTATCTCATCTCAATCCCCATTTATCTAAAGTTAAATGTTTTAACTGCAATAAGCTAGGACATTATGCAAGAGATTGCAAGAATCCTCCCTCTCAACAAAAAAAAAGAGGAAGATTCCAAGCCTCAGTTGCCACTGAAGAGGCTAAACCTCTAGAGGAGCCTCAAAGAAGACAAACCAGGGCTGCCACCAAAGAGCAAGAACGACATAAGGAATATTATCTTATCTCAGCTCTTTCCAACACTATTACCAAGTCATAGGAGATTTGGTTAATAGACAACAATGCTTCGAGACTCATGACATGATTCAAACAAAACCTTGCAAACTATCAAGACAAGAAATTCAAGGCAAAGGTGGAACTAGGTGATGATGGCACCTATGACATAAAAGGTTTTGGTTCTACCTATTTCCGATTTCAATCAGATAATATCTTTTATATTAATGAAATTCTTTATGTCCCTGGTCTAAAGAAAAATCTAATCTTTGTTCCAGTTTTAGAAAGTAAAGGTTACTCAGTAGCTTTCTCCAAAGGGAAGGCCCTCTTGTGGTCTTCAAATCAAGATACAAACACTTCTATAACTATTGGAACTCGTGAGAGTGGAATTTATAAAATTTTAGGTCAGGTTGTTCAAGCTCTAGTTCACAAGATGGTAAATCCCTACGAGCTTTGGCACATAAGACTTGGACATCTCAACTACAACACACTTCCAGGTTTACAAAATATGGTGACGGGTATGCCAGTATTTTCTTTTGATCATGATAGTGTTTGTAAAGGTTGTTCACTTGGTAAGAATACAAAGAAAACCTATTGTTTCAGTAATAGAAAATCAAATGGAATTTTAGACCTAATTCATTTCGATCTTTGTGGGCCCGTGACTGCCCCATCTATGAATGGTTGTATTTACTATATCATTTTTATTGATGATTGTTCTCGTAAAACTTGGATTTATTTATTAAAGACTAAAGATGAATCTTTCAACAGATTAAAAGAATCTTGTTGAAAATCAAATAGGTAGACACATCCGAGTGTTCAGGATAGATAACAGTAAATAATTTGACTCGAAATATGATGAACTCTGTCGGGCTTCTGGAATTAAGAGGGATATAACTGTACCGTACTACCCCCAACAGAATGGGGTTGTTGAAAGAAAGAATAGAACTATCTATGAAGTAGCCAGGGCCATGATGTATGACCAAAACTTACCTTTATCTCTTTGGGTCAAGGCTGCCAGTACTGCAGTCTACATTCAGAATAGATGTCCACACAAAGCCATTGAAGCGAAAACTCCTGAAGAAGTTTTCACCGGAATTAAGACCTCAGTTGATCACTTGAAATTTTTTGGTAGTCCAGTCTATATTCACATTCCAAAAGAGAAGAGGACTAAGCTAGAGCCCTCCGGAAAGAAAGGAACTTTTGTGGGATATAGTGAAACCTCAAAAGATTACAAGATTTATATACCAGGTCAAAAGTTCATTGAAGTAAGCAGAGACGTGACGTTTCATGAAGAAGCAACTTTTCATCGGGCCAGAGAACTTCCATGTGATTTAGAGGAGCAGGAAGCTACACCAATTGATTCTCTAGATTCTCCTCTTCTATATGAGCAGAGGGAGGAAACCTCAGACCTTCCAGTGGATCCCTCAAGGGATACTATGGTCGTTCATAGTGACAATCAGAGCTGTATAAAGCTCACCGAGAATCTAGTGTTTCACAACAACTCGAAACACATTGAGATGAGATACCGCTATGTCCGGGACATGGTTCAGAAGAATGTTCTCATCATTCAGTATGTTTCGATGATATAACATATGACATATGTTTTTACCAAGCCACTATCCCTGACAAAGTTTGTATACTTTTGTGACAAGCTTGGTATAGCTGAGAATGCCTCTCTTGCTGAGAGGGAGTGTTGAATTTGAAGTAGCTAGGAGAGCCATTCTTCGGGAGGATGGAAAAGACCCTAGCTGAGATCTAGGCCCCCCCAGTGCACTCTTGGGGATTTGGTCTAGGACCAAGCAGTCAGTGCCATGGAAAAAGACCCTTGTGAGGGCCCCAATAGATGACTGGATTTCTTGGTCTGGGACCAAGCAGTAAAGACCCTTGTGAGGACCCCCAATAGGTAATTGGGGTTCTTGGTCTGGGACCAAGAAGTTAAAGTCCCTAGATATGTCTAGGGCCCCTGAACATGTTCTAGGGTACCCATGCCTGGGGCATGGGTTGATCCTTGGTCTTGTACCTTGGTGGATAAGACCCCAGAAATGTTCTAGGGCAACCTAGTCCTCGATCATGTGTTTGTTGGTGTATGACCCTCTTTGAAGGTAGGCATGACCACATGAGGGATGTATCCCATATGCAGTGATGATAAAGTTAAAAAGGTCACCTTGAGAATTATATCGACATGTGTAAACCTCTCTTAAACCCTCCATGGTCTTGTTGGGCTTGAGTTTATCTGGGGTTTGTGTTTTGTATTTTTAGGGGCTAATACAAGAAATAATTAATAAAGAAATTGAAAAATATATTTAATTAATATTTATATTAATTAAATATATTATTGTTATTATTATTTCTTTTAATTAACCCTCAGCCTTTAGTATAAATAAATACCCCTCCCTCTTCATTTCTACACTTCATTCTATCTCTCTCCTAAGTGTGACACATTATACTCTTGCAACAGTTTGGCCTCCTCTTGTAACAGATTGGCCTCCTCTTGTGACAATTCGGCCTCCTCTTGCTACAGATCAGCCTCATTGCAACCTAGCAGCTCCTTGGATGACAGTCTTTTGACTTTTATTTGTGGCAGGGTTCTTGATCTAGGTCTTGTTGATTTTGTTTTGCTGTCTGGAGTATAGGGAGTGTCTCTCACTGCTGAGATTTCTAGTGTTGTAACCAGTCAGGGAACTAACCCCTTTTCTGTCTGCCATCCCATATCTGAGTGCCTTGTGAGGCTTGTGACACTCTAATAAAGGTGGCTGGGCCATCCTTAAGACAACCGTCCCACTTCTTAGCTGTTTTTTTCTTGCATGAGGGTTTGTGAAGTGTTTTTATGTGAAGTTCTGGTGGAGGTTTGACTGTCCTATAATTCTCTTTGACAAGAGATCTCACCCATGAGGTAGATCCATGATCTTGTACTTTTTCTGAGCATATATTCATTGGATCTTCATCTCTTATGTGTGGCTTGAACACCTTCAGTGATTAGAGGTAAGACTTCAAGGTAAGTTACTTGTTCAGATTCATCTACTTAGATTTGTATGTTGTTCTTTTTCTAGATCAACATTTCTGAAGTTTAGATATGTGTGTTAGTTTGGATCTTTATCAGATCTACTAATTATATTTGTTCTTCTGTTTAGATCCATGTCAGATCTATATCAGATTAGATTTGTTTCTTAGTCTAGATCTAATCAAATTATTGTTTAGAACTACTTAGATCTGCTCTCTACTTGCTTAACTACTCAGATCTGTTATATATTGTTAGATCTACTATCTACTTGATTAGATTTGTTATTTAAAGTTTATCTACTCATTTCTTATAAACAAAATTATAGATTTGAACATTGTTCTCACTCTACTTGTTGTTTACATTCAGAATTTGTTCTCCTAATTCAGATTTGACTATCTGTTCATATTGCTTTATCTTTCTGTTCTAAAACATAATTTAATTTAGATCTTTGCTGGTCTATCTAACAAAAATTTAAAAGACATTAAATTTTTTGTTTACTTTACTATTCTAACAATGACCAATCCACAAAAGGGGATTTGTTCCTTTTACAATAACCGACATGATCAATCCACAATGGGGATTGATCCAATGAATAATATATCAAATAATAATAAGAATACACTTTGCAGTTACATTATTTTAACACTCCCCCTTAACAAGAAGGGTATTCTTCAACAACATCAAGTGAGAGAGAGAGAGAGAGAGGACAACATCATCAACAACATCTAGTGGGTGAGAGGAGAACATCATCAATATCATCTTGGAACACTGACTGGCATATCTATAAATCATCGAATGTTTTCTTCATTGACAACATCGTCATTCTCAAAGGAATGCAATCATCATCTGCATCAATATGTATTAGTATAAAACTAATACATCATCATGATCATCATAGCACGAGGCTAGCTCATCATAATATATGACTGGCTTTATGTCACAGCTGTAAGGATGGAATCTTAGTACTCGTCTTTCTTTACGTCACATCATTCAAGCTGGAAGCAAGATACTAGATTAGCTTTATGTCACAGCTTATCAAGATGGAAGCACAATACTAGTCTCATCTCAACGTCTTTCTTTATGTCACAAGACTTAAGATGGAATAAAGATACTCATCCTGCTTTACGTCACAACAATCAAGATGGAAGCAGGACACTAGACTGGCTTTACATCACAACTATCTATTCGAAAGCACAATGCTAGTCTCATCTCATCTCTTGCTTTACGTCACAGCTGTCAAGACAGAAGGAAGATGCTTGTCCTGCTTTACGTCACAAAAATCGAGCTGAAATAAAGATGCTCATCTTGCTTTACGTCACAACAATCAAGATGGAAGCAGGATACTAGACTGGCTTTACGTCACAACTGTCAAGCCGGAAGCTCGGTACTAGTTACATCACATCTTCTTTCTTTATGTCACAACCATCAGGTTGGAAGCAATATACAAGACTGGTTTTACATCACAACTGTCACGCTGAAAGCACAGTACTAGTGACATCACATCTTCTTGCTTTATGTCTGTAATGTTCCTGACTTGGCTAGTCTAGGAAACGCTGCTAATGTGTGTATAGGACCAAAGGTTTACATCATATAAATGATCATACAAATAATAAATGTGACAAAGGATTGCAAAGTTTGTATTATGATATCTCTATGGATTACAAAATGGCCAAATGCGGCTGAATAAACTGACAATACTCGACTAGATCAACAAACAAAGGATCTTAGCCGAAATACAAATAAACAACTATGGTTGAATAAAATAACAACACTCGGCTAGATAAAAGACAAAAGGATCTTAGTCAGAATACAAATAAGCAACTAAAAGATAATGCCCAGAATATGGAAGCACTATGGAATCAATGAAGAATGATGGAAGACCTGGATGATTTTCCCGGTGACTAGGGTGTGTCTTTCAACACCAAAATCAACCAACTGGTGTCTTCCTCCTAGAATACACTGAACTATCTCTCATGAGATGCTCCTTTTCTCCTCAATGACAAGTCATAATCTGCATAATGATGAATTAGGTCGCTGACCCTTCCTTTATATCTTTCCAAAAACCTAAATCATGCTGAAACCCTAATTCACTGTTGAATTCCAAAACCCTAAATCATGGCTGAAACCCTAATTCACCGTTGAAACCCTAATTCACTGTTGACTTCTATTTTTAGGTCATAATGACTTAAAAGCATTTTTAACCCTTTTTAGCTTAATGTCACTTTCCGAATATAACACCTGTGACTGGAGTGACCTCTAGTAACCCTGTTTAACCCTTTTTGGCCCTGGCTATAGTCTAACAGGGCAGTTTAGACCATTAAGCCTCCTCTCTGGAGCTCCTATTTGGAGAGGGACATTACAGTCCTCCCTTTCCGAAATTGCTTGTCCTCAAGCAATACCAGTCCAGGGTGCTGCAACACCTTCTCGCTCTCCCAAGTAGCGTCTTCTACTAGAATCCCTCTCCATCTAATTAAACACTCTCTGATGACCTTTCTCCTCAGTTTCTGCTCTCGGAACTCCAAAACCTCCTCTAGAACTAACTCCAACTATCCCTCCTCATCCAATGGGGGGAGCTCCTCTGATGTGTTAATGAATTGTCCCACTACCTTTTTGAGGCAAGACACGTGGAACACATTATGAATATTGCTCCCCTCTAGAAGCTCTATCTCGTAAGAAACCTCGCCTACTCGGCACATGATCCTGTAAGGACCATAAAATCTAGGTTTGAGGTTCTCAGCCACACTCTTCTTTAGAGATGACTGTCTGTAGGGTTGGAGTCTCAAGAAAACCAAATTTCCAACCTCAAAGTTGCACTCTATCCTGTGCCTATTCACACTTATCTTCTGTCGGTTTTGCATTGTATGCAGGTTCTCTTTCAACAACATGAGGATCTCCTGACTCTCTATGATCCAATCCTTGGCCTTGGGAGCTCTGCTCTCCCTGAATACCAAGTCTACCAAAGTGGGAGCATCATATCCGTACAATGCTCGGAAGGGTGTCATACTAATGGACATGTGGAAGGTGGTGTTGTAGCAATGTTCTCCTAAATGTAACCACTTTACCCATGTTCTTTATTGTCCTCCTACATAGTTCCTCAAATACCCTTCAACCCACTTGTTGACAATCTCGATCTGCCCATCTATTTAAGGGTGATAGCTAGTGCTAGGTTTCAACTCTGTCTCCACCAACCAAAACAACTCTCTCCAAAATGTCCCTATAAATTGACTATCCCTGTCACTGACAATGTTCTTCGGCAACCCATGAACTCTGAAGACCTCCCTGAAGAAAATCTCAGCTACCTGAACTACACTGTACTCTGTTGGTATGGATTAGAAGTGAGAAAACTTGGTCAATATGTTGACCACTACATAGATACAGTCCTTACCTTGGACCTTGGGTAGACCGATGATGAAGTCCATAGATATGCTCTCCCATTTCTTCTTTGGAATGGGGAGTGGCTGAAGTAGCCCTGTTGGAAGAGCATGCTCTGACTTGTTCTGCTGACAAGTCACACACTCACTAACGTGTCTCATAATGTCTTGTTTGAGGCCCTTCCATGAGAACCTCTCTCTAATCTGTCTGTAGGTTTTGAAAAACCCCTGATGGCCTGCTAGAGGTGAATCATGAACTGCATGGAGGATCTTCTTCTTAAGCCCTAAATCTGGCACCTAGTAGACTCTATCCTTGTAAAATATAACATCGTCAATGACCCTATACCGGTCATCCTGTATCTTCCCATCCAACACTTCACAAGCGAACTTGTTCTTGGAATATTCCACTATCAAGTGATATTTCCAATCTGTTGAAATCTCCATCAAAGAACATGCCGCAGGTCTCCTTGATAGTGCATCAGCCACAATGTTCTTCTTCCCCTTGACATATTCTATGTCAAATTCGAATGCCTATACCTTTGTCACCCATTTCTATTGGTTCTCATTGAGGTCCTTCTGCTCAAGGAAATACTTCAAACTGTTGTGATCAGTCTTGACCACAAATTTGTTGCCCATCAAATATTGTTTGAACTTGGTCAAGGCATGCATGATTGACAACATTTCCTTGTCATAAATGGAGTACAACCTCTCAGGTTGACTAAGCTTTCGGCTCTTGAATACAATGGGGTGTCCTCCCTGCATCAAAAATGCCCCGATCCCTTCGCTGGATGCGTCACACTCTAGTACAAATGGCAAGGTGAAGTCTGGTAGTGCCAACACTGGACAAGTGCCCATGACTTCCTTCATGTGATCAAAGGATTCTTGTGATTTCTCGGTCCATATGAAGGCCCCATGATTGGTAA
Organism: Picea glauca; assembly: GCA_000966675.3. Taxonomy (NCBI): domain Eukaryota; kingdom Viridiplantae; phylum Streptophyta; class Pinopsida; order Pinales; family Pinaceae; genus Picea; species Picea glauca. The sequence continues at coordinate 167,125 of JZKD02S1114264.1, read as the reverse complement.
GATATGCCAGTGGTGCTCCAAGCTGAGAAAAACCCCGGACGAACCGCCTGTCATAGCTTCACAGGCCGAAGAAGCTCCTCAATTCTGTCACATTCTTGGGCATCGGCCAATCCAGAATGGCCCTAATATTCTCTTGGTGCACTTGTACCCCCTGTGCACTGATGATGTGGCCTAATTAAAGAAACTCTGTCATACCAAACTCACACTTGGACTCTTTGGCATATAATGACTGTGCCTCCATGATGCTCAATACCTCATCCTGGTGCCTCATATGCTCTTGCCATGACTGGCTATAGATCAAGATGTCGTCAAAGAAAACCAAGATTGATTTCCTTAACTGATCCCTAAATATATGGTTCATGCAAGACTGGAATGTAGCGGGTGCATTGGTTAGCCCAAATGGCATAGCCAAGAACTCGAAGTGTCCAAAATGACATCAAAATGCTGTCTTCTTTATGTTCTGCTCTCGGATGCTGATCTGATGATATCCAAAGCGTAGATCAATTTTTGAGAAGAAAAATACCCCATGCAATTCATCCATCAAATCGTCAATGCATGGGATAGGGTACCGGTTCTTGATGGTTTTCTTGTTCAAGGATCGATAATCAATGCACATCCTCATGCTGCCATCCTTCTTCAAAACTAAGACAACTGAAGAAGCGAATGGGCTTCTGCTTGGTATGATGTGTCCCATCGCCAACGATTCCTTGATTGCCTTCTCTATCTCATCCTTGAACCTCCTAGGGTGACGATAGGGGGGGTGATCATAGGTTTGGCTCCCTCCTCCAACTCAATGGTGTGCTCAAACCCCCTGTCAAGTGATCTCCTTGGTGGAATTGCCTCAAAGACTACTGATGTCATCCCAATAAATTCTTGATCTCTATATGGTATTGTTGTCGACCTTCTGAATCCTTTCGAGTAGTGATCAAGCATTCTGCGACATATGCTACCTCCCCATGTTTGAATATCCTCTCCATCCTCTTGGATGAAACTGTCCTAGGTGCTTCTGTTGACATACCTCTTAGAACAACCTTCTTCCCATCCTGATCTCTGAATCCCATTTCCAAGGTTTGGTAGTTGGTAGTGATTTTTCCCAAGGTCATCATCCACTGAACTCCTAACACCACATCTGTGTCCAATAGGTCAACCACATAAAATGTGTCTCTCACTATGTAGTTTCCTAAATTCATCTCTAAGTTTGGAACTCTATCTAGACACTCCAATGTGTGGCCATCTGCTACCGCAACATCAAACCCCTCAAACTCCTCTATCTGAACTGCCCGTCTCAATACTAGTGAAGCGTCGATGAAGTTGTGGGTGGCCCCACCATCTATCAGGGTGGTTTCCCTTTGCCCCTAAATAATCCCCCTAATATAGAGGGTATCATACCTGGGAACACCAAAAAGGGTCGCCATGACTCCTCCCTTTGCTGGTTTCCTCCTGTTATCTTGCTTTGGTAGTTGTGGGACTACTGGAAAATGGGCTCCTACCGGTGTCGGTGGTCTACGGGGAGGCTTCTCCTCTGCTGGTGCTGACTCCTCCTCTGAACTAGTGGATCCATTGTCTTGCTCCTCCTCCTCACTATCCACGCTATCTGTTGCTACCTCAATATAATGAATCTCTCCCTTGCCCATGCACATGTGGCCTGGGACCCAAGGATCTCTACAGCTGAAGCAAAGCTTCTTCCTCATAATCTCTCGCCTAGTATCATCATCCAACTTCTCCTTTCCCTTCCATTCTCTCTAGAATGGCTTCCTGTCTCGATCCCTCTGGGGCAAAAATGGTTTGGAGAAAGTTTTAGTCTTTGGCACTGAGTTTTCCAGATCTCGAGTGTGAAGGATGACATCCTGCAAAATGGGAGGCCTGTATGCCTTCACCCATACTCTCAAAGGCTCTGTGAGTCTTTCTGTGAATAACATGATCAACCTGGGCTCTGATATATCTGTCACTTCCATGACTACCCACTAAAACTCTGTGATGAATGCCTCTGTTGTGTCAGTTTGTCTCAAATGGGCTAGATCCCTAAAGTGTATCTCGACATACTTCCTGTAAAACCTATCCATGAGCCTATATGTAAACTCCCTATAGGAGGTGATGCGACTGTGACCCAATGTCACCAGTCCATGATACCACCACTCATGTGCCTCACCCTTTAAGTGTAAGGTCACGAAACTGATGGTCTCTATCTCATTCATTTGGTTGAGCTTGTAATACCTGTCTAGCTTCTATACCCAAGCTCTGGCGGTGTATTTGGATGATCTATCAAAAGAAGGGATGGTGAGTTTCCCAACTTTTCGGATGAAATCAAGGTTATGACCTTGCTGCTGTTTGTTAGGATATTTAGACACTTAGGAGTTAGTTAAGATCTACTTGGTCTAATATGTCGTTAGGTAAAAGTGTGTTTCTTTAGTATGCATTAGTATGCATTTGTAGTTAG
>JZKD02S1114264.1:142832-158536 GCA_000966675.3 Picea glauca | reverse complement strand
GAGTGACCTGGAGCTCCTATTTGGAAAGGTACATTACAACATCACAACCGTCAGGTTGGAAGCAAGATACTAGTATGGCTTTACGTCACAACTGTCAAGACGGAAGCATAGTACTAGTCACATCACATCTTCTTTCTTTACGTCACAACCATCAGGTTGGAAGAAATATATTAGACTGGATTTACATCACAACTATCAAGCTGGAAGCACAGTACTAGTCATATCACATATTATTGCTTTACATCACAGCAATGAGGTTGGAAGTAAGAGATGTCTCATCACAAAAACTACTCCCCCTTTTGAGGAAGGTCTTTTCGGACTATACCAAGCTTATATTGAAAGTGCTCAAACTTTACACGAGATAGAGGCTTGGTCAACACATCAGGAACCTGTTCATCCGTGCTAATGTACTGGAGTTTTAAGGCTCCTCTCTGCACCATGCCATGGATGTAATGATATCAAATATCTATGTGCTTCAACCTGTCGTGGAATACATGATTCTCTATCATATTTATGTAGCTCTGGTTGTCACATAGGATTGTGGTTGCTTCCATCTCTAGTTCAAATAGACCGGTCAACAACTTTCAAAGCCAAATAGCTTCGCAGCTGGAAGAACATGCAACAATGTATTCTGCTTCCACTGTGCTGAGAGAAATGCTGGATTGCTTCCTACTCTGTCACAAGATCATGGTTGATCCAAAACTGAAACAACATCCTAAAGTGCTTTTCCTGTGAGAAACACTTCTTGCCCAATTTGCATCAGAATATCCACTCAATGTGAAATCATGATCTCCATCATAGTTGAGACCACAATCTATTGTACCCTTAAGGTACCTCATCACATGTTTTGCAACCACTAGGTGAACATGTCTGGGTTCTACCAGAAACTGACTCAAGGTGTTCATGGAAAAACAAGTGTCTGTTCCGGTGTTCATCAAGTACATCAATGATCCAATAATCTGTCTGTACAATGTGGCATCAATCAATTTTGACGAAGTGTTGACCAACAACTTCAGCTTCACTTCCATGGGTTTATTCATGGACTTGCATTCCAACATGTCGAATCTCTTCAGGATTTCGACTGCATACTTCCCTTGGTTAAGGAAGATCCTCTCTAGACTCTGCCATACCTCAAGACCTAAGAAATAATGCATTAGGCCAAGGTCTTTCATCTCAAATTCTGAGGCGAGTCTCTTCTTACATTCGGTGATGAGATTTTCTTCTCCAGTTAAGAATAATCCACCCACATATAGTAACAATATTACTGGCTCATCATTTATAACTTTGAAGTAGAGGTTGGAGTCTACTTTACTCTTGGTAAAGCCTAATCTCGTCAAGAAACTATCTATATGGCCATACCAAGCTCTAGGATCTTGCTTCAATATGTACAAGGCTTTCTTCAACTTGCAGACTTGAGACTTCCTGTCTTCAACTTCAAATCCTTGAGGTTTCTCTATATACACTTCCTCTTCGATGACACCATTTAGGAAAGCTGTCTTTACGTACATATGGTGCAACTTCCACTTCATCTTAGCTGCAAGAGCTATGATGGTTTTGATCGAAGTGTATCTGGCTACAGGAGTGAATGTATCTTCATAGTCAATGCCTTCTTTCTAAGAAAAGCCACGAGCGAAAAATCTTGCTTTATACTTCTCAATACTTCCATCAACAACATGTTTTATTTTGAAGAGCCATTTGGAGGATACCACATCTTTACTCTTCGGTTTGGGAACTATTTCTCGTACTTCGTTCTTTAATATGGATTGGTATTCCTTTGTCATAGCATCTGCCCATTCTTTCCTTTGAATGTCTTCTTCAAAGCAGGTAGGCTCTTCCTCTAGAAGATCACACATCAAAGCCGTATAACTAGAGAATGGCTTTGGTATTTTCACATGTCTCGTAGTTCCTTCAGGAACACCATACTTCTCTCCATCTTGAATAAGCTCTCTAGCTGAAGCTGGATTCCTTTTATGGAGGATCGTCATCTGAGGAGGTTCTTGAACTTCTGATATATCATGGTATTCTAGAATTTCCTCATCAGGGGAAGTTACGACTTCCTTACTGGTTTTGCGGCTCTGGGAACCTCCCTCATTGCAGTACTGGGGATTACAAGTTCCTCTTCATATACTTCTTCAAGTTAGCATCTTCTATATTTCTTGAGCATTACATCTTCATCAAAGGTCACATCCCTATTGATCTCAATGTGACGGTGACCTGGTATATAGTTTCTGAAGGCCTCAGAGACCTCACAGTATCCCACAAATATTCCCTTCTTTCCTGAGGGTTCCAACTTGTTTCTCTTCTCTTTCAGTATATGAATGAATGCTGTGCAACCAAATATTTTGAGATGGCTTACCTCTGGCTTCTTCCTGGTGAACATCTCTTCCAGGGTCTTGAGCCCAAGTGCACTATGGGATAATCAGTTCTGCACATATACAACTTCCATTGCTGCTTCTAGCCATAATCACATCGGAAGATCTTGATCATGGATCATAGTCTTCACAACTTCCATTATTGTTCTATTCTTTCATTCAGCTACACCGTTTTGCTGGGGATTAGAGGTAGTGAGTTCCCTCTTTATTCCAACATTTTTGCAGAAGTTCACAAACTCTTTGAGGTATATTTCCCTCCATTATCTGACCTGAGTATCTTAATCTTTCTTTCAGAAAGATTCTCTGTCAAGGCTTTGAATTCATTGAATTTTCCATTAATGGAGGATGATGGTATTGGGCCACATACATTTGAATGAATGATCTCTAGGACTCTTTCTACTTTGCTGTCTCTCTTCGAAAAAGGGTTCTTGATGTTCTTCCCTTGTGCACATCCATTGCATACGCCTTCATGGTCAACCTTGAGTTCTGGTAAACCTGTGATCGCTTTGCATATGTATAGTAGTGCCTTGTAGTTAATGTGAGATAATATTCTATGCCAAAGTTCACATGGATTCTCAATGGCGTGGTTCATGGCAGCTTCTGAGTGACCCTTTAGCTTATGCAAGCCACCTTCTTCTTTTCCAATGATGATTGCTTCATTTATGGTCTCTCCTTTAGCACGTTGTCTTCTGCAACCTTCACTATATCTTCCTCAGGGTTATTACGTGTGACCTGGAGCAAGGTCAACAAAGCAACATGCAACAATAGTATCCTTTTGATAATATAAAGCAATAGCACAAACAATAATCACAATAGCTCCTTTACAACTATTACTTGTAACTTTTTTGAATCAAAGATTAAAGGTAAGGAATATAATACGAAAATGAGGTCAACACTCTCATAGTGTTGTGATCAAACATTCCTCCATGGAAACCTGGAACTAACACATGAGGTTTCGTTTAGAGTAGGTGTTAGTTGTATCAGGTAAAGCATTTACCTCTATATGCTCACATTCTATCAAGTATAATACTTTACGAAGACTACTATCTCAACTATAGTCATCAAATTGTCATGTGTACCTTTGAATCTTATCAACTTGATTAATCAAACCTGGAGCCTTGTCCTCAAGAATGAGTGCTTTCTTTTCTTCCAGGTCTCCTTCACTCAAGTGACGAGTTCTTTCTTCAACCTGTCTTCTATACTGAGACAATACACTATCTTGATAGAAGGTTGGGTTAGAGAATAAACTCTATGATCTCAACTTTTAATCCATCTAATACCTTGACTTAGAAAAGGTTAGAATGATGGTCATAGATACAACATGCAACATTGATCAATATAACAAATGGATGCATATCATAATAATCACACCTGGGTTGCACCATTACTCTGAATGTTTTGGATCTTGAGATCCTTTTGGATCTATGGCAAGATATCCCTTCTCATGCAAATAATCTTTAAAGTTTAACCATTTAAACATATGTGAGTACATAACTCTGATAGTATTTGTAGGTGGTGGCTCCATCTGAGAGCAGTGGTAATCATTACCAACTCTTAAAAACTTCAAGGGTGATTGCAACTGGTACTACAGATGCAACTGCAACTGGAACTTAGGGTTTCATGAGGAAACCCTAATTTTTCAAACTTTGAATTTTGAAATTCTGATCTAGGGGATAAATGCGCTGAGCTGAGGTAAGTAAGCTGGTGTAGTCAGATTTTTGAAAATCTAACTTTTACCCCCTCAAACTTGATTTGCGGATTTCTGGATTGGTGCTTCTGGTTTTCTAGTACTTTTGGTACTCTGGTACTTCTGTTAGTTTGGTTTTCTGGTACTTTGTGAAACTAGGGTTTCACTTTCTCGGAGATCTAGCCACTGAAAAGGTGTGTTGAAGGTGCCAAAATGATCCTTGGGGGAGGGCACACTTTTCTATATGGTTTTAGGGTTGAAATACCTCTCCAACAAAAAATCCCTAATTTTAATGTACGATAATAGTGACGTTTTTCACTTTTCTCTTGTGAAAGATTCTCTCTTCAGCGTGGATTTGATACCATGCTAATGTTTAAACCATTATTATACTTCTTTTCATTTCAATAGATAACAAAAACATAAGACAAGATCACTGAGAAATACACAATCACAAGAGACATAACATTTATCCTGGGAAACCCTCTAGGGGAAGAAAACCCAGCAAAACTTCCTTATTATTGATAGCCAATACAATGCCAAGAGATAAATTAAGCTAATACATAAGATCCTCTTCCAAATATGCGCCACTCTCTCTCCTTCTTCTCTATCTATAGTTTTGAAACTTGTCTCTCAAATGAGCAAGTTTGTTGTGTCTAAGTGAGGCGCTAGCCTCCTTATTTAGATAAGACTGGCACATGTGAAGTGTCTCTTCACTGGTAGGGATGACTTCTCAATATGGGTGGTTATAACCACCTTTATTATATTTCTGGTCCTCTTGATATATTATGGGGCTGACTTCTTCTTTTGCCTTTTACAATTACATTATGACATATCCGCAAAAGGGGATTTGGTCCTTTTACAATAGCCGACATGATCAATCCACAATGGGGATTGATCCAATGAATAATATATAAAATAATAATAAGAATACACTTTGCAGTTACATTATTTTAACAAGTTACACCCCCGGGAAGTTGATGCACCAAACTACCCAAAACGAAGTCCATAAAAGTGTTGGATTTTCATCTTCCGAGGTTAGGGTTTTTGATTTTATTTATGATAAAAAGGCCTTTGGAACCTCATTTTAAAATCATCTTCTTGTGAATGTGGGTAGCAGACACATCTCTTCTCAGATATAATATGCCACCATTCTAAAGAGTCTTTCACTCTATATTTTTACAGTCTTTGTACATTTTTGCTCATTAATAGAAAATTGTGTATTACTGTATCTTTGTGTTTATGGTTGCATCTCTGATGCATTTATGTTATATTATTGGATATCCAAGATATACATGTATATTTCTTTATTATATCTCCACTCTCATTTTGTGCCAAAAATAATTTGGATCATGAACCCACACCTTTCTATGTTACCATCCAAATAAATGACTTCCTCCTCCATAATTGCGTTTTTGATCCATATGCTTCCAAAAACATCACGAGTCAAAGGGTTATGCTCCAATTGAGACTTAATATACACGAACCTATTATGGTACACGAGATGGCCTTACACATGGTCTTATCAAAGACTTGGTTTTTTCCTTCCGCACTTTCCCTAATGTCCCTTTTAAGATCGATGTAATAGTAATAAACATGTTAAGTAGTTGGGGAATATTACTATGCAAAGAGCTAATAGAAAAACTAGGTGGAAGCTTCCAAGACCAAGGGTCTAAAGCTATTATTCCCCATCCCAAGGGAGGATTTGTCACCCTTCATAAGGAACCTATCACTGGATGCTTCATTGAACCCTACGAAGAACACTTTGATCAACTCCTTTGTGTAAAAAATGAAGTAGAAAGCTGGTTTGTTCAAGGAGGAAACTCCAGAGATGAACCTTGTAAACAACCTGAAGGAACATGGACATTGGAGTTTGATGGTTCCCACTCTAGTTTTGGCTCAGGGGCATGCATTTCCCTATGTGATCCTTCTAAGGAAACCTTTTACTACTCTTATAGGCTCAAATATCATTGCATAAACAATTTTTCCGAATACGAGGCTTTAATCATAGGTCTTAATTTGGCCATTGATATGGGAATAAGGTAGTTAAGGGTCATTGGCGATTAAGACCTAGTTGTTTCGAAAGTACTACTAAAATTTGCCATGAAGAATGAGATGCTCAAAAGGTACCGAGACTTTGCAAGATGCATTGCAAAATGTTTAGAGGTAGTATCAATTGAAGTAGTCCCCAGAGAGGAAATTTATGTAAGGATGCCTTTGCTTGGACTTATGATGACTTGAAGGATTACATGAGTGATGTCATCCAACATGCCATTCCCTTAACAAAAGGAGCTAAAATTTTCTGAAAAAAACTAAGGCACATTAACCCTAAGCTGGAAAATTAGATACAAAAGGAACACCAAAATATGGTAGACGCTGGTATCATAGTCCCTATTAGGTATTCATCATGGATGTCTAATCTAGTAGTTTTTCGAAAGAAGAGTGGTGGCATATACCTATGTGTTGATTTCTGGAACCTTAACTAACTATCATTAAAGGACAATTACCCCCTCCCAAACATGGAACATTTGCTATAAAGGGTATTTTGGGCAGGCATGATGTCTATTCTAGATGGGTTTCCTGGGTACAATCAAGTGTTATTCAAAAGGGAAGATCCACTCAAAATGACATTTACTACACCATGGGGAACATTCATGTACTTGAGAATGTCATTTGGCCTTATGTATGCAGACTCAACTTTTCAGAGAGAAATGGACTTTGATTTTAGGGACACAATCCATAAGATTATATAAATTTACCAAGATGACATCACAATCATATCAAAATAAAGGAAAAATCATATCTAACACCTCAGGATTGTCTTTGAAAGGTGTAGGAAATATGGTATTTCCTTGAACCCTAAAATGTCCATTTTTGGGATAGATGAAGGAAAATTATTAGGGAACATAGTATCAGAAAGGGGAATTTCTGTTGATATAGAAATAATCCAATCTATTAATAATGTACACCCCCCCGCTAATAAAAAAGGCCTCCAATCGTTCTTTGGAAAAATAAACTTTATTCGAAGATTTGTTCCAAATTTTTCCAAGAGAGTAAAACCTATGAGTTCCTTTCTTAGGAAAGATATGGCGTTCATATGGGATGAAATGAGTCTATGATCCTTTGAAGGTATAAAGAACACCATTTACCAAGCTCCTGTTTTAGTTAGCCTCAATTACTCACGTGATTTCATGATATTCTCCTTTGCCTCTCAAGATACCATTGCAGGTGTAGTGTTGCAAAAGGATATTGATGATCATGAGTACCCTATTGTGTTCATGAGAAAAGTCCTTAGGGATTCATAATTGAATTATTCAATTATCGAGAAACAAGCTTACACCATGGTTAAATCCCTCAAGCACTTTATAGGATATGTTGGTTATAACAAGATTAATGCTCAGATGTTAACTGAAAGAAATGAAGAATCCATACAAATGGGAGAAAATGAACAAGTGAATATGGTGGTGAGTGAAATAGAACACGATGAATGGTATTCCAACATAATATACGACCTTAGGAACTTGTCTTGCCCAGAGCACCTGATAGACTATAAAAGAAGGGCTCTAAGACTCAAAGATATGAAGTACTTCTTGATTGAAGATGGTCTAGGTTGGAAAAACCTAGATGGAATTCTCCTTAGATGTGTGAACAAAGATGAGGCTAGCAATTTGTTGAAGGAGCTACACTCAGGGTATTTTGGGGGGCACTTTTCTTCCCGTACTACTTCCCACAAGATTTTGAGAGCTGGATATTACTGGCCAACATTGTCCGCTGATACTCACTGATATGTTTGCTCATGCCAACCTTTTCAATACTTTGCAAGAAAACAAAAACTCCCTGCACAACCTCTAAGGCCTGTGATTGTAGAAGCCCCTTTTCAATAGTGGGGTTTGGATTTTATGGGTGAATTTAAGGATAATTCAAGTAATGATTACCGATGGATTTTTACCTCCACAAATTACTTAACCATATGGGTATAATTTGTTCCTACAAAGAAGGTGACTGAGTATGTGGTCATGAACTTATTGGAAAAAAGAATCATAGCAAGATTTGGAGCACCTGAAAAAATCACCACTGACATTGCCAAAGCCTTTAGCTCCCTTGCTTTAGCATAATTTTGTTTCAAATATGACATCACTCTATGCCACTCGTCAAACTACTATCCCTAGGGGAATGGTTTGGCAGATTCAAGCAACAAGAATCTCATGAATACCATCAAGAAGGTTGCGGGAGAAAATAATAAGGCTTGGGATAGCAATATTAAATACACTTTGTGGGAATATCATATAACAACAAAGACTTCAACAGGAAAAACCTCGTTTGAAGTAGTATATGGGTTGGAGGATAAACTACCTATAAATTTCCAAATTCCCATCCTCCGCTTTGCCTAACAATACACCACAGAAGAAGAAGCACTCCAAGGATGAATTGACCAATTGGTGGAATTAGATGAATCCAAGAGGATTGCTTTGAACCAGATGGCAAGAAGTCAAGAGAAGGTTAATAATACTTTTTATCACAAAGCAAAGGAAAGGGATTTCAAAGAAGGGGATCTAGTGTTATTATGGGACAAATAGAGAGAGAACCTTGGTATGCACAAGAAGTTAGATAGATTAGAAGTTAGAAGTTAGACAGATTATGCGAGTCAAGTAGGAACAAACTCTTTTAATTTGACAATGCTTGAGGGAGAGGCTTTGAAACTACCTGTAAATGCTATCCACATCAAGCCTTATTTCCCACCAGCAACATGATAGGTAAGTACATGTAAGTTAGGGTAGGTAGGCATTTGCGTCCATTGTACATACCATTGCATATCATGTTAGCATAGTTCTAGTTGCAATTTTCATTTTGTCTTGATTCATTATGTATATATGTATGCTCATAATCATATGTTAGACTAGAGATGATTTTATTTATTTTCTCATATATGGATGAGGGGTGATATCACCACCCAAAGTATTACTAATGTCTTTTGTTGAGATTTACCAGGCACAGGTCATACTAGAGATGTTGAGGCTCTCATACTGTCTATGGTGAGAATATGTCCTTGAGTTGGAGCCAGATGTTATCTACTAGCCTAGGACACCGGAAATACAAAGAAGGATACTAGGAAGTGGTGAAAATTCCATAAGATACTTGGAATAACACTGTTTATTGCCACTCAAAGTAGTTGCTGGTGGCCGAAGTGAAAGCCTCTAAATCAGATGTAGGTTGCGACTTTGAGTTAGAACCAGAAAGGGGAAGACGAATCATTGACGCAGAACCTAGTTCCACCATTTCTACCACCAAGATCCAGCCTGGTGAACCAGATGAGCTAGAAGAAGGAAAGTGCCTTTTCCATTCACATATGTGGGTAAAAGGCACCCCACTGCACTTCATCATTGATAGTAGTATCCAGAAGAACCTCATCTCAGAAGAGGTCATCAAGCAATTGGCCCTATCAACAATGCCGCACCCACAACCCTACACCATTGGATGGCTCTGCCAAGGAAGCAATCTCATGTCAGCCAATAGTGTCGACTGTCGTATGACATCAATCCCTTCAAAGACACAGTATTGTGTGATGCTTCTCCTCTCGAAGTTTGTAATGTTCTTTTGGGCCAACCTTATTTATGGAATGCCATGCTGTATATGAGTCTAGGCCTTGTAGTGTTATTATTACTTTGAACATGAAATTGTACAGGATACCTAAGGCAGTCCCTCCTAGTGTTGTTTCTATGATCTCTGCCAAGCAATGCAAGAATTTCATCTCTCAGACCGGGAATTTTTTTTTCTTTGTGATTCACTCTCAGAGTAAGAGAAATATCGTAGCCACATCCAGGGCCTCTGCGAATGATCTCTCCACACAATAGAAGCAAGTGGATAAGGTTGGGAAAGAATATTAAGATATCATCTCCTCTCCTACCGGGGTACCTTTGCACTACCAGGTCAAGTATCCCATCAATATGACCCCAGGCGCATCGCTACCCAATGGGCCGGTCTACCGCCATTCTCTATTAGAAAACAAGGAAATCAAGAGGCAGATCCAAGAATTGCTCCATAAGGGGCACATCTGTCCAAACACATTGCCTTGTGAGAGCCCAATCATACTGGTGCAAAAGAAAGATGGGACCTAACATCTCTACATTGATTACCGACCCCTGAATAAAATTACAGTCTGGAACCGGTACCTAATTCTCTGAATCGATGACCTCCTTGATCGACTCACGGGGGCCAAATACTTCAGTAAGATTGATCTGAAGTTTGGCTATGACCAGGTCCCAATAGAACAAACAGATGTATGGAAGACCACCTTCAAGTCAAAAGAAGGTCTTTTTGAATGGTTGGTCATTCCCTTTGGCTTGAAAAATGCTCCAACAAATTTTATGAGGATGATGAACGATATCCTGTGACCTTTCACTGGTAATTTTGTGGCACCAGTGTTGATCATGGCATTGCTTTTACTTGGCATTGGACTTCTGTAAAATATCCTAAAACTATTGGAGGATGTGCTGGATCCACTCAATGAACCGAGTGGCTTTGTCATATTTTGGTGGAGCAGTGGACGAGTCGATTGAGGTGTTCTCTAGGGGTAGTGCAACATCCATGGGTCCCAATGGTTGGGATCCCAATCCCACCTGAAAGGGGTTGTGGCCAGTTGAGCTATGCAGGGCTCTATTGTAGCTATGATGGTCATATGGAATACTCTCATCCCATGTGAGGGGGTTCTTGGAATTTTACATGCACATGATATGTACGATCATCCGATTGACGACCTCAGTTTGGCTATCTATCTGGGGGTGGAAGGCAGTGGATTTGGTGATATTGGTATCCAGCAGTGACTAGAGGCTCGACCAGAATGTGTTGAGGAACCAACTGTACTGATCTGGGACAATGGTTTGTGGGATCCCAAAGTGTACCCAGACGCGTTCAAAGAGGATCTTGGCAGTGGCCTTTGTAGTGATGTTCTTCTTGCAGGCGGCTATAATCGCAATCTTGGAAAAGAGATCAACAACCAAAAAAACACAGTCATTGCCCCTCTTGGTGGACAGGAGGCCTGACATGTAGTCCATTGAGAGGGATTCCCACGACTTGTTAGGAGTATGAAAATGGGTGTACAAGCCCTGTTTCTTAGTGGTTGGTTTGGAAATAACACAGACAATGCATGACCTGATATACTTGCCAACATCTTGTCGAAGTTTCGGCCAGTAGAAATGTTTCTACAACACTGCCACTATCTTTTCGACGCCAAAGTGTCCTGCCACCCGACTATAGTGAGCTTCCCAAATAAGCTTCATGCGCTCTTTTGATGGAACACATAGATGGACCAGATGGCACAACAGCCCATCCTGAAGATGGAAATTAGCGACCAATGAGTTTTCTCCCAACATTTGGTAGGTGACGGAGAAGTCAGGGTCTATCTCATAGAGGTGGGGCCATCCAGAGGTCTCATGGACACAAGAGTCTAGCATCGTGATGAGTGCCGCGACTGGAGGTCGGTTGAGGAAATCAACAACTTGGTTGGTACTTCCTGTTTTATACTTGATGTTGAGGTGGAATTCCTGTAAGTATGTGGACCACTTATGATGGCGGTCATTCTACAATTTACCTTGGGTCTGCATGAACTGTAGTGGCTTGTGATCAATGTGGATGACTGTATCCTTCCCCAGAATGTAATGTCTCCACTGGTGGCAGGCTTGCACAATGGAGTACATTTATTTTTCATAAGTATGTTACTTACAAACAACATATGATAATGTCTCACTATGATACGCCACAAGGTGGATGGTTTGAGTGAGAACGATGCCCACAACATAGTCTGAAGCATTGACCTCAATGTCAAAGGGATGTTGTAGGTCCGGTAATGAAAGTACCAGGGATGAGCACAAACACTGGTTCAAGTCATCGAAGGCTTATTGTTGGGATGTTCCCCACACAAATTTTTCCTTACTGCCACCCCTGGTTACTTGGCTGAGGGCCCATGTGATATGAGAGAATCCTAACATGAACCTGCGATAGAAATTGGCAAGGTCCAAGAAGCTCTAAAACTCAGTGAGTGTGGTTGGGGCTGGCCAGTCATGGATGACCTGGATATTGGATGGATCCACATGCACACCATGTTGATCAATGATGTATCCTAAGTAATGGAACCTGTCTATGCCGAAGGATAACTAAGGATATCATGTCTCGAGGCCCACAGGGCCTAGACATGGAGTACCGAGAGCTAAATGACTTAGGCATGGCCCTAGAGAGCCCCTCTTTTATTCAGTGAAATCCACATATCACCAACAACAATATCCATCACACTAGCCTGGTCCTGAAGTAGCAGTGAGTCTTGATCCATGAGCTAATGAGTCTAGGTATCATGGTATGTATCACTCTGATTTTTGAATCACTTGAACATGTTGTATTGAATCCTTCTTCATTTCATGATGCTTTCTTGGAAATTATGCTCTTTTCCTCATTCAAACCTGGAAGGGTGACACAGTTCCATAGTAAGTTGATTTCCCTTTAGGATGGGTTGCTACTGGGTGGATCTTTGAAGAGTCATCGTTTGTTCCCTCCATACTCACCACTTTCCATCTTATTCCTTCCATATCCCCTTTGATTTTTGGGAATTGGGATTGACTACACTATGAAGGGCTATACCTTACCTCACGGGAAGAAGGGGCTAAAGGACCAGACGGTAAAAGTATCTAGCGAGATTTAAAATCCAAATCTGAAACCATCGATATGGTTTGTCCAAGGATACCTGAGAAAGTAGTGAAAGGATTCTCAATAAGAAAAGGGGACCTACAAGATAACTTAAATACTCAAGGTACTAGTTGATGGATAGGAGGTCTCATAATGAGATGACCTATGATGACCATGGGCATGTAGCAGTATGACACTACCACCTATCTGGTCACCAAACCAGGGTAGTGGCTCTTGGTGGCATAGCCAAGAGAAAGGGGGTCTCATTACGAGCCAACATTCACATTTCCATGAAATGTTTATGGATAACGCTGCCACCTCTGGTCATCAAACCATGACAGTGGACCTCAATGTTTCCCTTGTAGCACAAGAGAAAAATATCAAAAGAAATAAGGCTAAGAATAAATGGCAATGAATGGGCTAGGAAACAATTACATCCATGACAAGGTGAAACTCACCCTCCACAAAATCACCCACAGGTAAGACTCTACATTTGCATGTTATCGCATGCACCCCATGCCCAAATATATACCCCATGCCACCTCATACACTTACATGACTTGGACTAGGATCCACTTAGGAAACACCCCAAACTTAAGAGAGGTTATCCCAATAGGACACCCTAAGACCCTCTCCAAACCTAACTTGTCAAATTGCACAACGTCTTTGAGCATTTGTTTGGGGTTAAGGGGGGTTTGATGCACATGTTTGGGTAATTCAATTATTGGACGTGATTTACATTATATGATCCTTGTTACTTATGAACCCATGGAGGGCGTACTTCTTGTTCCTATAGGACCTTTCCCAGTGGACAGATACATTGAAGTATAGTACCGTGAAGAAGGAAGTCGTCACCTTTGGAGGCACTCCGGCGGGCCTTAGACAGATGAGACCTACCTTCAATCAATTGGAAAATGGCCTTGGGAGGCATAAAGACCATCCATCTATCCCATGATGTCATATTGAAGGGGTTAGGTCTTCATTGTTAAGTTCCAAAGACCTGAATACAAAATACTACAATAGTACCAAAGATATGTGAATACAATCAACACATAAGATATATGGAACAATATAGAAAACCACCACTTTATTATATCAAAACCCTTGGGGTATGGAAACACCATACAATGGATCCTATTATGGAAGGTATCCTCTCTTGTTTACTTGCCTCTTTGAGGGGGCTTCCTCCTAATGAGATTCAACTCCAAAATACAATACTTCTCTTTATATCCCATTACATTGCTTGAACTCCTTTATATAGTGCTACCATCACCTAAGAACATTCTAGAGGAGGAATATTCTAGAAGTAGAACCTAACATTCCATCCCCCTTATGAAAGCATTTTCCTCAACGCTTGACGTACAACAATATACCAGGGTCCCATGGATAAGTGTGGACCATAGTGTTGAAGTAGACTAGAGAACTAGGGTCCCATTGAGAAATGGAAGCCACCATGCTGAAGTAGTCCAACCACCATTGTAAATGATGGTCCCATGTCCAATTACTCATGTGAACTCCACACGAAAGATATCGACACCCAATAACCAACTGAAAATGATGCTCCCAATACTGACACCTATCATGTGGATCCAAATAAGAATATCCATCCACATAGTGGGAAATGGTCAAAGTTGAATCTGGAAGGAACAATACTGTTATAAAATATGAATGCTGGACACTGGTAATCATAATTAGCTTCTGATGTGTTACATTGATGTGCTCTATAGAAGGTGGAGTAGAGTCATCAAATAAAAGATGGAAGTGGTTGTCATTCTAAAAATTACAACTATCCATATACCAATCATCACAATCGGCCTCAAAATCACACCAATCATATATTTCTTGATTATATTCATCTCCGAGGTCCGCCATAATAAATATCTCCTTCATTCTATCCAATGAATCTTGAATACTATGAAAACTATCCTTGAGGTCGTTTGCAAGGTCATGCAATGTGAGACCATGCAATGTGTCATTCCATTGGGCTTTGAATGCTTTAGTTATCTATAGAATTTATTTGAGGGTTTGAGAGGAAATAACCATTGGAAACACCACATAAAATATACCAAAAGAAATACATTAAAATAATTTATCCAATGGTATTGATCTGGTAGCAATCTGAGCACTCTATGAAAAGTTATGAACTCTGCAGTCCCGTCGTCGTCACGAAAACCCCCAAAAATAGTTGATTTTAAATCAACGATATATTCACTTCTAGAGCTCTGATTTGAACGATATTTTTTTTGAAATTGGGTGAAATAGTGAGAGGAAATTAGATATTCAATTTGTTTTGAAAAATTCAACCATGGATGCTACAAAAATAAAAAATGACATGACCGTCCGCGAAAACCCCCCCCCTGAAAATTGCAGATTTTAAAATGAAAATAACTTGACTTCCCGGACTCCGTTTCAGATGATTTTTATTTTTAACTTGGGTGTTTTTCTAAGAGGAACTAAGATATACAACTTGTTTATGCAAAATTTTCACAGAAATATACAAAAAAAAATTAGAATGTCACGACCCTCTTTTTTCTTTTCCGAAAAAAAATTCTACAAAAATAAAAATATTATTTGCCCACAATGTATGCCAAGGAAAGTTCTTTGATACCACTTGTTAAGTTCCAAAGAACTGAATACAAAATACTACAATAGTACCAAAGATATGTGAATACAATCACCAAACAATATATATAAAACAATATAGAAAACCACCACTTTATTATATCAAAACCCATGGGGTAGGGAAACACCATATAATGGATACTATTATGGAAGGGATATTCTCCTGTTCACTTGTTTCTTTGAGGGGGCTTCCGCCTAATGATATTCAACTCCAAAATACAATACTTCTCTTTATATTTTATTACATTTCTTGAACCCCTTTATATAGTGCTACCATCACCTAAGAACATTCTAGAGGAGGAATCTTCTAGAAGTAGAACCTTCTAAGAAGTCCTCTTACATTTATTATATCT
>JZKD02S1114264.1:130144-141456 GCA_000966675.3 Picea glauca | reverse complement strand
TTTTGCGTTCCCTCGTCATCATGGCCCATACCCATAGCCAAGATTTGGAAGCTCCCTTCAATACCTTGCACTCTAATTTCACAGAAACCAAACAAGAAGTGAGACAAATCAGTGACAATATTTCCACCATCAATAAAAACATGCATTCCTCCATCATTGCCTCAATAGAGGAACTCAAACAAGACCTCAAACAAGACATTACTACCCAACTTTAATTTGTCACTACGATGATCTGTGCCAAGATGCATATCCCTGCATATATTCCCTTATCTGACTCACTTTTTCATACCAAAGGTGAAATTCCTTTCATTCCCAAAATTTTGAGCCCCATCACTTTTAGCATGACCTACGCCTTCCGCGTGTGGATGTGACCAAATATGATGGCTCAGATCCCACTGGTTGAGTAATTGTTAGGGATCTAACCCCTCACGTAGGTAGAATAATATAGTTCCAAGTAATAAAGGTCAATATTAATAAGGCCTAACAATAAGGAAGAGTACGTCCAATGTAAGAAGACCTAATAGAAGCTTCCTCTTCTAGATGGATCTTCCTCTAGATGGTTATTTTGATAGACATATTTTGTATAAATAGGAGTTGAGGGTATGTGAACTTTTGTCTTGGATATTATTGTAATAGAGATCTTCTCTGCTGGAGGTTTTCCCCTCGAAGAGGCAAGTGAACATTGTTCTCAGTAATCAAAGTGCTCTTTCTAGTGCTATTCTAGTATCATTTTGGTATTATTGTGGTGTTGTTCTGGTTATATTGTTGTTCATCTACCATTTCTAGCTAATTATTTATGTTCTGCATACTATTTTATATTTGGAATATTACAGTAACTCAAATGGAACATTATTTCTCTTTGTATGGCATTACAGATGAGTTGGCCAAACTTCAGTATGGTGTTATCCATCTAGATCAAGAATGTTGGCAGTGGTGGCAATGGAGAAAAATGTTTGCCAAGGGTATGTGGCTTGGACACACTTTTTGAAAGATCTTTATGAACGCTTTGACACTGACACCTGTTATAATATGAAAGATGTGTGTTCATTTTACCATTGACAATACCCTTGTCACCCAACCATAGGCCGAAGCCACCCTTCGAGCACCTTAACATTGATAGAGAATCATTTTGGAAGCAAACCCTAGGCTAGATAGACAAACAAAGGGTAGCGCACCTTTCCCAAGGATAGTGCACCAACAAGAGATGATCAAATAGTCCAAACCCTAGCCAAGAGATAGTCCAAGCCAAACATTATCTGCTAGCTGCAGTAGCTGCAATGGAAGCTCTCCTCAAACTTGCACACAAGACTAGGCACTGCAATTCTAAGACTACCTGCTAGAATGAGAACTAGCCTCTTGTATTTATACTAATTCTGGCTAACTATGTGGGCCGACTTCTCATTCTAGGTATCTTCCTGTTCAATATATATTATTATTTCTAGCCGAATTCTTCTCTTGGAGGCTAATAACCTAATATAAATTATCTTCTTGAGTTGAAAATTCTTCTAGGGTTATTAGCCAACTCATTAGGGTTTCTTCTTACTTCCCATAGTATTCTATCCTTGTCAGGTTTACACGTGGAGGTAAATACCTCCCATAGATACCATAATATCAACACTCCCTCCTAGCTAGGGAGGTATTACAGGTAATGGTCTTGAGCACAAAAACATACCATTCACCCGGTAGCATCAACATAGTTGTATAGACTAGATCATGACTAGATCATGAGCACCATCATCATCATCATCAATGTCATAAGCTACATCATCTCTTGAAACCATACTCTGTCTGAGTAATTAGACATGATTCTCACTCCACAGAGTGATACAAGATCCATTCTTCTAATTTAGAAGAGTAAATGTTTCTGAACCATTTTTTGTCTGGGAAATCTTTGTCCTTTGATTATCCATCCAATACTGTTGATAGTCTTCAAGGAAATCAAAACAAAATAGAACACAACTGTGTCTATCCATAGTAGTACATAACTACAATCCAGTGGTACTCTACCACACCAAGTAACACACAAGTACTTGGTCAACAATGTATAGTCATGAATAGTGGAACACATCCACCACAGTAGTATACATCTACTGTCATATAGTATTCATAACAATCATCTGATATCAACCTGCATTGAAACAATGTTATGATATAAAATGAATCATCTGGGACAATCTTTCACTCACATCTGTGAGATTTGAAAGAATATCTTCCCTCAAAGTATAACAATGAGATATTTGGACTATTCTTCTCAAGCAAGGAATAATAATTGTCCTATTTTTTGAACCTGGACCATTCCCCACCCTGGGCCATTCTTCCTACACTAATCAAAGTGCACCTTGGAGAGAATGTATAATCCCTAAGGAATGTTTGTCCCTGATTGCTGAGCCTGGACCATTCCCCACCCTAGGCCATTCCTCCTACATTAATCAAAGTGCACCCTGGAGAGAATGTATAAATCCTAAGGAATGACTGTCTGGACCATTTCCTCTTTTAACCACAAGAGGAAAATATTGTCCTCTATCAACCTCCAAAATGGACCATTCCTCATGTTAACCACAATGAGAAATCGCTGTCCGGTGAGGCAGGCCAGTATTCTTGAGTAACCCTCAAGAAGAGAGACTGCCCTAGACCACTCCCCATATTAACCACAATGGGAAGTCGCTGTTTATGATACATCATCAATATGGACCATTTCCCATGTTAACCACAATGGGAAATTGTTGTCCATCAGAAATCTCAATCCACTTTCCGAACAGGAAAGCATCTATCCAAGATGGACTATTTTTCAATCTTGAAAATGAATGTCCTCAATAATATTTTCAGTGCTCCCTCCCAACCTGGGAGTTATCTCTTCCTTTTTCAATAAGGAATTTGTCTCCACAAGCTCCATCTTGAGTACACAAACTCTTTCATCTTGGATAGAAGATTTACCAAAATATCTGCTTATCTGCTCATCTGTGGAGATATGTATTGGAGAACCACTTTCTCCTTTCTAGACTTCATCACATATAATGTAATTCTTGATTTCAAATGTACTTTAGTTTGGAACACTAATTTTCTATGAAGGATTCATGTAGCTCTGAACAATAGATTATATCATTGTTGGAAAACTGGAACATATCCATGTGGAACTTATTCTGTCATCATGAGATATGATCTACTGAGTAATCATCTTGATGTTATAGGAAATATTCACCATGCTTCTACTGTGCACTGGAGGTTCTCCACCAAGTTATTTTCTTCCATCTGCATACAAGGGTCTCTTTCTGGTCTGCCTCAAAGTCTTTAGATTCCTCTTCATATGCTCTTTATTCGATTTCTCTTGAGAACATTCTTTGCATTCATATGATGTAGAACTCCAACTCATGGATGTTGTGGATGATATAATGACTCATGTAGAGGCATGTCTGATTTACTGGAACAAGTAATCATCATAGCATTCTCCCTCCATCTGGGAGAACCCCTAGTTCTGGATCTTGCAATGCTTGCATATATACACTGTTCTTCACCACAAATTTCAGTTGTTTTATTTTAATGAGTTCATATCAGGCTGGTAATATTGTGATTCTTAATACAATGACTAGTTGTTATGGCTTCCCTTTCTTTCTTGGAATCTTCATGTTCTTCCTGATGTGTTTCTTTAGTTCTTGGGTCCATGGAGTTTCTTGTAGATTCCATGCCCTAAAGATTCCACTTCTTTCTTTTATCATAGGATCACAAATCTGGATGGACAACCATGGATACTTTAAGTCTTCTCTTTGAAGAAGACTTCTTCCAAGGTTGAACTGAACACGTATTGTCTTTCATGGTTACTACCATGGATATATACTTCATCATCTTCAATGGATCATAGGATTATCTCCCTCCTAATCCTTGCTTCATGTATGAGTGCATATAATCGACTCCCTTCGTTTAACAGACTCCATGCTTCTGTCTGCATCCTTATTGTCTTCTGCAATATATAATTGGCTCTCTGTCTAATAGAGTCCACGCTTCTGTCTTGTTGTCTTCTACAAAAGTCATAAGTCTTTCTCCAATTTCCTCTTGATTGCTGACTTCTTTCTGTCTATGCTTCTTCTAAGTCTCTTCATTATTTATTCGGCTTCTCTTTCAATAGCTTCCACATGATTTGCTTGATGTATTTTATTCTTTCATGTATTATTCAATGATATCAATCCTTATCTTGTTGTTCTTCCATCGGTATAGTTCCTCTTGGAACACATTATCTTCCAAGAGATAGATATACAAGATATGTACAGAGACGATGAAAACAAGATATGTACAAGAAATAAGAAGAGTTTTGTTACCTTCAGAAGAAGAAGTCTCTTCCATCCTGCTTAGTCTTCTTTGTAGGTTCATTTTCTTCGTAAATTGATGCTTCGTGTTTCTCCTTCCTTTTCTTTATCTCGGGACAATGAATTGTGTAGTGGACATACTTTTGATAGTTGAAGCATTGTACTTCTGAAATGTCTTTCTCTTGATTTGGCTTCCTCCTTGAACCAAACTTCCTTTTGCTCCTGAAATTCTTGAATCTTTCTGTGAAGGCTTGATCATTGTAATTCTTTTGGGGTTTCTATTTTGCATTGATCCTTGATTCTTCTTGAGCACAACAAGTCCAAAATTATTCAAATGTCAGATACTCCTTTCTTGTGTTCATGCTTGTGGAAAATGCATCCCACGTCTTGGGAAGACAATTGAGTACTATGTTTACCAACTCCTTCTCTAAGATGGTCTCTTCAATAGCTTGTATTTGATCTCTTAACTAAGAAATTTTCACAAAGTATGATGTTATGTTGTCATCATCATTCATCTTCATGTCATAAAGATCATTCTTCAAACTCATTACTTGTCCAATGTTTCTGACTGAGAATAGGTTTGTTAGGGCATCTTACATCTTCTTCGATGAGTCAAGATGGGAGATGTAGGGTATCAAGTGGTATTTTATGGATTCCACTATGATAGTCATAGAATTGCTGTCACTGTCTTTGAACTTCTCCATAGCTGCAATGTTCCGTAGTTCCTTCTCTTTTCCTTCTTCAAACTTTGGTTTCACGATCTTTCCTTTCACGATATCCAACACTTTATTCTTGGAAAGGATGAGGTCAATCCTTGTCTTCCACGCCATGAAGTTAGAAGCTCCATCTAACTTGTTCTCTGACTTCATAGAATAAGTCATGGCTTCTTTGATTTGGTCAAACCCTAGATTTGACCACAAACTCAAACTTGATGTCTTGGCTTGCTGAGAGTATCATGAGATGCACTAGGCTAGAGCACACTGATCTATTCAGAGATTAGGTCAATCCATTCACTTAAGGTTCCTCAAAAGGAGGATTAGGGTTTCTACAATTGCTCCTGCTAGTAACCCTAGCGACAGTGTCTTGGAAGCTGCTTCTGCTAGTAACCCTAGCAACAATTCCTCAACGAGCTTAATATCCTAGAGGTTATGTTTCCTTCCAACATTTAGACTGAATGAAGGAGGTATGGGCCCATAACCTGTTATAATATGAAAGATGTGTTCTCTTTTTACCATTTCCAATACCCTTGTCACCCAACCATAGGCCGAAGCCACCCTCCAAGCACCTTAACCTTGACAAAGAATCATTCCGGAAGCAAACCCTATGCTAGATAGCCAAACAAAGGGTAATGCACCTTTCCCAAGGATAGTGCACCAACAAAATCTGATCAGATAGTCCAAACCCTAGAAAAAATATAGTCCAAGCCAAATGTGATCTGCTAGCTGCAACAGCTGCAATGGCAGCTCTCCTCAAACCTGCGCACAAGACTGGGCATTGCAGTGTGCACAAGAATGGGCACTGCAATTCTGAGACTACCTGCCAGAATGAGAACTGGCCTCCTGTATCTATACTAATTTTGGCTAACTTCCTGGGCCGACTTCTCATTCTGGGTATCTATCTGTTCAGTATATATTATTATTTCTAGTCGACTTCTTCTCTTGGAGGCTAATAACCTAATATAAATTATATTTTTGAGCCGACAAGTCTTCTAGGGTTATTATCCAACTCATTAGGTTTTCTTCTTGCTTCCCAAAGTATTCTATCCTCGTCAGGTTTACAAGTGGAGGTAAATACTTCCCGCAGATACCATAATATCAACATCACCAACCATTTAGGCTGTTTGAAAAAGTTGAAACAATTTGGCACATTGGAGAACTTTATAGCTTCTTTTGAGCGACTGTATTTTCATACAAAGGGCATGTCTGATAATTTTTTTCGAGAATCTTTTATCAGTGGCCTAAAGGATGAGATTTATGCCCATGTCCTCTTGGCTCGACCTCAGAGTTGGGTGGACGCTACTAAAATGGCTAAGGAAGCACAAATGGTTGTCTCTTCTCAAAATCGAAAACCATCATTTATTCCTCACAATAAACCAGTAAATCCCACTCCTCCTTATGCTCCACTAAAGATTAAGAAATTGACCAAGGTTGAAATGGTTGAACGACAACTCAAAGGTCTTTGTTATAATTGGGACTAAAAATATTTTTCGAGACACAAGTGTAAGGAAAAAAACATTTTTATGGCCATCTCGGAGGATGTTTCAGAAGAGGATGTTGAGGCTCCCCTTGTGTCCATGTCACCTCAACCCACTGACATAACCCCTCCCTTAGACCCTCCCGTAGTAGAACCTTTCATTTACCTAAATTTTCTCACTGACTTCTATTGTCCCCAAACCCTCAATATAATTGGTTACATCAAGCATAGGAAGGTCATCATTCTTGTTGATAGTGGAAGCACCCATAATTTTATTCATCGCCCGAGAAACTAATTTCTATATCCATGTAGTCAATAATTTTCAAATCATGATTTCCAATGGTGGGTCCATGAAATGTGGAGGGCGTTGTGAAAAAGCACATCTCCAAATTGGTGAATACCACTTGAAATATCATATGTTTTCTATCGACATGGGCGGTTGTGACATTGTGTTGGGTGCAGAATGGCTAAGGACTTTGGGTCCCATTCTCATGGATATTAAGGAATTAACCATGCAATTTGACCAAGAGGGCCAACAATATAAGTTCCAAGGCATCACTGTCGATTCCCTAGAGATCATCAGTTCCAATCACATGCAAAAGATGTTCAAAAAAGGTCATTCTAGCATTATTTCCCAACTCCATGCCATACAAGCAACTGAGACACCCTCTATGCCACAGGACTTCCAATCCATCTTCTCTAAA
The DNA here is from genome assembly GCA_000966675.3 of Picea glauca. Classification (NCBI taxonomy): domain Eukaryota; kingdom Viridiplantae; phylum Streptophyta; class Pinopsida; order Pinales; family Pinaceae; genus Picea; species Picea glauca. The sequence continues at coordinate 134,261 of JZKD02S1114264.1, read as the reverse complement.
CATCAAATGGTTTTTTCCACTCCCCAAGAAATCCCTCCTTCCCGTGGTGTTCATGATCATTGCATTCCCCTTGTCCCAAGAAGCCTTCCTCCCAATATCTGTCCCTATCGTCACCCCTTTTCCCAAAAAAATGAAATTGAGAAAATTGTTCAAGAACTGCTCAACGTAGGTGTTATGCACCCTATTATGAGCCCCTACTCTTCTCCTGTGGTCATGGTCCTTAAGAAATAAGGTTCTTGGTGCATGTGTCTTGACTTTCGCGCCCTCAACAAACTCACCATTAAATACAAATTTCTCATTCCTGTCATTGATGACCTATTGGATGAATTAAGTGGTGCCCGTTGCTTTACTAAACTTGATCTTCATTCTGGATACCACCAGATATGTATGAAAGAGACAAACATTCCTAAGACTACATTTAGAACTCATGAGGGACACTATCAGTTTTTTGTTATGCCCTTTGGCTTGTGTAATGCTCCCTCCACTTTCCAAAGCCTCATGAATAATGTCTTCCATCCTTTTCTCCATCATTTTGTCTTAGTTTTCTTTGATGATATCCTCATCTATAGTAAAACCTAGACAACCCATCTTGCTCATGTGGATCGAGTTCTCCATCTACTCTCTCAACACCAACTTTTCCTCAAACAATATAAATGTTCTTTTGGCACCTCAGAAGTCGAGTACTTGGGTCATCTTGTTAGAAAGGCCAATGTCAGGGTGGATCCTAAAACAATTGAAGCTATGCAAGATTGGCCTCACCCAAAGACTCTCAAAATCTTGCACGAATTTTTGGGTTTAACAAGTTATTATCGCACGTCTGTTAAGAATATGGAAAGATTTCAACACCTCTCACTACACTCCTTAAAAATAATTATTTCACTTGGACTCTATCAGATGCTTAGGATTTTCAAACCTTGAATATGGCCATATGCACCACTCCATTCTTGTCCCTTCTTGATTTCACAAATACCTTTGTCCTGGAATGTGATGCTTCTAGGAAAGGAATTGGTGTTGTACTTATGAAAAAGGATTGGTCTTTGGCATTTACCAGCAAACAACTGTCTAGCGAAATTTGGGAAAATCAATCTATGAAAAGGAAATGTTGGCTATTATGCATGCCGTGGATATTTGGCGCCCTTATCTATTGGGGCAACACTTCCAAATTAAGACATATCATCAAAGCCTCAAGTATTTTCTTGAACAATGCATTTCCTCCCCAGAGCAACAAAAATGGGTGACTAAGCATTTTGGATATGATTATGAGATCATTTACAAGAAAGGAAAAGGCAATATGGTTGCTGATGTAGTTTCTAGAAAATATGAAGATGAAGGGTCCCTTTTTTCTCTCTCCTTCATTGTACTAGATTGGATCCAAGATGTTCTCCATGAATGGATACATGATCCCCAAAGTTCGCATATGATACAACAATTGCAGTCCAATTCTCTAGTTTCCCTAGAGTACTCTTCACTCAATGATGAGCTTCGATACAAAGGCCGTTTTTATTTAAGTAAATGATCAAAACTTGAATCCACGGTATTTTTTAATCTTCATGCTACACCCACAACTGGGCACTCCGAGTTTACCAAAACCTATGATCGGGTCAAACATTATTTTTTTCTGGGATGGTATGAAACAAGACGTCCATAATTTTGTGGTTGAATGTGATGTGTGTCAATACAACAAGGGAGAAACAATCAAATCTTCTGGCACACTACAACCGCTTCTGAGTCCACCTGCTATTTGGAGAGATATCTCTATGGATTTTATTATAGGCTTACCTAGATCAAGAAATAAATCAATCATCTTGGTGGTAGTTGATGATCATGTTGTAAATGGTAGATACAACTCTAGCAGATGCCACTTGGGAACCAACTACAATTTTGTAGAAATTTCCCCATCTCAATCCTTGAGGACAAGGCTGTTTTTAAGGGGGAGGACATGTTAGGGACCTAACCCCTCACGTAGGTAGAATAATATATTTCCATGTAATAAAGTTCAATATTAATAAGGCCTAACAATAGGGAAGAATAAGTCTAATGTAAGAAGACCTAATAGAAGCTTCCACTTCTAGAAGGATCTTCCTCTAGATGGTTCTTTTGATAGACATATTTAGTATAAATAGGAGTTGAGGGTATGGAAACTTTTGTCTTGGATATTATTGTAGTAGAGCTCTGCTCTGCTGGAGGTTTCCCCCTCGAAGAGGCAAGTGAAAATTGCTCTCAGTAATAAAAGTGATATTTCTGGTGTTATTCTCGTATCATTTTGGTATTATTGTGGTGTTGTTTTGGTTATATTGTTGTTCATATGCCATTTCTAGCTAATTATTTATGTTCTGCGTACTATTTTATATCTGGAATATTACAAGGAACCTTCTAAGAAGTCCTCTTACATTTATTATATCTAACTACACATTTATTATATATAACTACCATAGTAGGCCTTATTTAATAATATAGTGGACCTATTCCACCTTACATTGAATGGAATTCAATATTATTACTATGGGCCCTTTGCCCCCCCCCCCACTACCTCTCTGGCTACCTTACATTCATGCAGTGATACTCGAGTGAAAGAAGAGAATTTTCACAACGTTCTGACAACAGATGGTGAGATTAAGCCCTAGGAGGGGAAACACTCCATCATTAGAGGCATGGCGTCCACCATGAGAGCTCAACATCACCCTACTGGGGTTTTATTATTGCATTTTTGTAAAAAATGGATTTTTGTAGTGAATGTTCAGGGTTAGCCCTGATTTTTGACCTAAAATTAATTAAATGTCAAATTGTTGTATAAATAAACATAAAGTGACATTCATTTTCATGATAACTCGTCACACACAAGTGGTGGATTGAAATTTTCTCCCTCTTTAAGGGTGATTGACTGAAGTAACTAGTGCACATCTCTTGGGAGAGCTTTGTGGTTATGTATTTTGGCATTTTTCATGGTGGAATGGTCTTCAACTAGGGTTTGACTTGATTATTCTTGGTGAAGTAAGTAAAAAATCTCCATTTTTATTCATGCAATGGATCTTTTGTGGTAAAATTTACTTGTTTCATGTCTAAGATTATGAAATTGCTTGTTTAAACCCTACGGGAGAAACAACAAATGCTTCTTTCTCCCTATAACTCTTCTACTAGCTTGATCTTACCAATTATACATTTTCTTGGGAGTGATTATTAGAGCACTAAATTTATAGCTCTCTAGTAATCTCATTCTAATCACCAATTAGTTGTCTTTCAAAAAATCTAGGGAAGGTACGTTGAGGCCTAGAAGTGCCTACTCTCTAGAAAAACCTCCCTTAAAGGTTTAGATGCTTGAGTCCTTGAAGTGCCAACACCTCTTGCATCTACCTCTTCCCTTAGATAAGTATTATCATTATTTTATGTCCCAAGTGATATTGTTACTATTATTGACTCCATAACCCCCTAAAAGGAACTGATTTCTATACTCTTGTGGATGAATGAAATCAAAACAAACTTTCAAACTATCTTCTTGAGATCCTCACTAACACTAAAAACCATACTTATGCTTCTATAATTGTTTTTAAAATCTTTATTTTTCATCCCTAATCAACACACTAACCTCTAAAACTAACCCAAAAATTTGCACTAGCCTAGGTGTTATCATCACAAGGCTCTAGTCTTCCCTTTGCTATTATTTTAAGTGCAAAATAATGAATTTGTTGAAGGTTGTTGTTGATTTTATAACTACTATTACAACCATCATTGCAGCTCCTTAACATCCCTTAAACTGTCCATAAAACCACCCAACATTTGTATTAGGCAAGTTACTATCAATATATAGTAAAGTGTTTGTCTAATTGCCTAAACTAGGTACTTTTCTGAAGTGGTTTTGTTGTTGTTCTAATTATTATTTTACTGTTGTTGCAAGTGTTTTTATAGCCTATTGAAGTCACTTATTGACTTGTTTTAAATCTTTAAATTGTGAGTGACAAGGTACTATCAAATTTGCAAAGTCTTTATATCATTTTTTGTCTTCACAACTTGTAATTTCTAGACATGTTGTTGCTGCTATAAACTCTATCTTTTGTCTATAAATAAGAGTCTTTAAGTAGCATATTTATATCTTGAAGTCACTAATTTGAAGTATTGATAT
>JZKD02S1114264.1:92222-102679 GCA_000966675.3 Picea glauca | reverse complement strand
AAGTGGCATCATCATCATCATCTTCAACAAGAAGCTAAAGTTGCATCATCATCATCAAATTTAGAAAGAAGCTGAAGTGGCATCATCATCATCATCATCATCTTCAGCAAGAAGCTAAAGTTGCATCATCATCATCAAATTTAGAAAGAATATGAAGTGGCATCATCATCATCAACTTCAACAAGAAGTTGAAGTGGCATCATCATCATCATCATCATCATCATCTTCAACAAGAAGCTGAAGTGGCATCATCATCATCAACTTCAGTAGGAAGCTGAAGTGGCATCATCATCATCAACTTCAGTAGGAAGCTGAAGTGGCATCATCATCATAAACTGCATCAACATGGATTAGTATAACACTAATACATCATCATCATCATCTATCATCATCAATAATATCATAAAATGTCTATCCTCTGCAATATCAAGCTCTAGGAGATTGCTTCAACACGTACAAATCCTTCCTCAACTGGAAGACATGAGTCTTTCTATCTTCAATCTTCAAATCAAATTTTCTCATTACATTGTACCAATCTGGTACACTTTCTCAACTGCATCTCAATTTTCACAATCATGTGCTCTCTCTATGTGATTTATGTAAGACACTATCTGTCTCACTGTCTGGAAGTATGTCCTCTACTCTCTCTTCAATTGTTCCTTATGGAATCTGAGACTCTGCACCTGCAGCTGTTATGAGGCTGAGAATGACTACTTCATTCTCACTGTGGCTACTAAAATTTGAGATTAACTCCTCTTATTCTATCACGGAAACAATTTCATCTGAAACTAAGAGTGGATCAATAAATGATACTGAAGATAGCTCTTCTTCTTTCATGGAGGTAACTCTATCTTTCATTGTAGTCATGTCTCCATGACCCAACTAGTGTACTACACCAACTGCCACTCAATTTTAAATATGGGGATTGCCCCCTCTGCATCTCATACTATATATGAATCATGGTTGTTCTGGTTGTCTTCATAAATACTGGAACTATTTCTTCAATAAGTGTCTCGTCATAGTCTTCTCCCTTTTGCTGGGAGAATCCTCTGGACATACATCAAGCTTTGTCAATATGCAACATGTTTGATCTGTATAGATCAATATTGGAAGTCAATACTGACTTTTCTTCTCATGGAAGAATCCATATCATAATCTTTCTGACTTGCTTCCTTCTTTGTCACTGAAACAAGGGAATCTTCCCAGGAGATTTCATATCTCCTAGAAGTTTATGAAGCTATGATCTAGTCTTCTCACGACATCTGTCTCCCAATCATGGAAGTTGACTCTTCATCTGATACTTTTTGAGATTAGGCTTACTCTCGATTTCTTCTGAGTCTATAAGGACTTCATAATATCTTACATGTTATACTTGGTGTTGAATACCATCTAGATGTGAAAGACAAAGTCAGGCTTCAAACAAGTTATGCTTCCCGTTCTAATGTTCGGTCATCTTTGGATCCTTCTACTCCTTTCAATCAATCTTCATATGAGATACTTTGAATCTCAAGAGATAACTTCTTCTTTGAATCTCAAAACATAGTCTGCTTCATGTCTCATATAATATGTTTCCTTCAACAACCTTCACTATAGCTTCCTTAGAGTTATCACCTGTGACTTGAAACAAAATCAACAAGCAAGAATAATACTCTTTTGATATTAGTAGATAAAACAATAGCACGAATAATCATCATAATAGATCCTTCAAATCTATCGCTTGTGACCTATCTGAAGTAAGGATCAAAAGTAATAAATACAATACGAAATGAGGTCAACACTCTTATAGTGTTTTGATCAACCATTCCTCCATGGAAACCTGGAACTAACATAAGAGGTTTCTCCTAGAGGAGATGTTAGTTGTATCAGGAAAATGATTACATTAAGCATTTATCTCAATATGCTCACATGCTACCAAGTATAGTACTTTTCAAAGACTGTTGTCTTAACTATAGTGTTTACTTGTAAAGGGGTAGTTATCAACTTGTCATGTGCAACTTTGAATCTTATCAACTTAATTAATCAAACCTAGAACCTAGAGCCTTGTCCTCAAGAACGAGTGTGCTTTCTTCAACCTGTCTTATGTACTAAGACAATATGTTATTTTGACAGAAGGTTGGGTTAGAGGGTAAACTCTATGATCTCAACTTTTAATCCATCTAATACCTTGAATCTGATTTTGACCAAAGGTTAGAATGATCGTCATAGCTACAATATGAAACACTGATCAAAATAATGTCATAAAAAATAGATGCATATATGAATAATCACACTTGGGTTGCATTATTCCTTTGAATGTGTTGGATCTTGAGATCCTTCTAGACCTATGGCAAGAGATCCCTTCTCCTGCAAATACCCTTTAACGCTTAAAAATTTAAACATATGTGAGTACATATCTCTGATATCATTTGCAGGTAGTGGCACCATCTGGTAGCAGCGACAATGATCACCAACTCTTAAAAAATTCAAGGGTGACTACAATTGGTACTATGGATGATACTTCAACTAGTACTACAACTGCAATTGATACTGCAACTAGTTTTGAGACTGCAATTGCAACTGCAACTTAGGGTTTTATGAGGAAACCCTAATTTTTCAAACTTCAAATTTTGAAATTCTGATCCAGGGGATAGATGCGTTGAGTTGAGGCAAGTAAGCTGGTGTAGTTAGATTTCTGAAAATCCAACTTTTATCCTCTCAAAATTGACCAACGGATTTATGGACTGGTGCTTTTGGTTTTCTGGTACTTCTGGTACTTTTGGTTTTCTGGTACCGGTGAAAACTAGGGTTTCACTTTTCAGGAGATCTACCCACTGAAAAGGTCCGCTGAAGGTGCCAAAGTACTCCTTGGGTTAGGGCACACTTTTCTAGATGGTTTTGAGGCTGAAACTCTTCTTCAATAAAAATACTTAATTTGCATGTACGACAACAATGACATTTTTCTCTTTCTCTTGTGAAAGATGCTCTCTTCAGCTTAGCTCTGATACCATGTTAAGGTTTAAGTTATTAATAGGTTTCTTTTATTTCATTAGATAACCATAGCATAAATAGGATCACTGAGAAATACACAATCACAAGAGACACATCATTTATCCTGGGAAACCCTCATGGGGGAGAAAACCCAGCAAAAAATTCCTTAATATAGATAGCCAATACAATGCCAAGAGATAACTTAAACAAATACAAAAAGTCCTCTCCCAAGAATGCACCTCTCTCTCTCTCTCTTCTTCCCCAACTGCAGCTCCAGACTTGCACTCCGATCATCAAGTGAGTGAGTGAACAAATGAGGTGCTAGCCTCTCTTATTTATACAATCTGGCACGTGTGAAATGGGGTGCCTTTTCACTGGCTGGGTCGACTTCTCATTCTGGGTGGTTATAACCACTTTAATATATTCTAGGGACGAATTTTCATTTATCCCATTACAATTAGGGTTTGACCAATCTGCAAAAGGGGATTTGGTCAATTACAACACCCGACATGATCAATCCGCAAAAGGGGATTGATCTAATGAATAATATATCAAGAATAATTAGAATACTCTTTGCAGTTACATTATTTCAACATATTGAACACGAGGGTGATGATTGTCACATTGTTATTCTCCAAATATAAGGGTATTAACTACTGCAGGACTAAGTTCGATTGATATCATATGATTATAAAAAAGGTGGTTAGGATCAAACCCCCTGATTTATTCTGCAAATTTTAGATTATATTGGTCAAAATATGAAGCATATTCATCAATCTTGGCAATTCCTCTCAACTGAATTTCACCTACTTTCCAAGGAAAGGAAATAAATTGTTTTTCCTTTTTTCATAAAAAAACATGGAACCAAAATTTATATTTCCTTGCTACCTCTATAATAAACAATTTATCCGACACATAATAAGGAAGGAAGATGGGATTTTCATGAGAACAAAAAATCCCGATGATGTTATAATCATCCATTTTATCTATAAATCCCTTTGTATTTAGAAAGGAGGATGCTTCCAATGAAATTCTAGAAGTATCCTCTCCAAAGAGCAATTTCTTGAATTCAAACACAAAATCATTATATATTTCATAAAAGTAGTGAATAACCTTTTGTCTCAAGAGAACCCGATACCACATAGTCAGAGGGTCGACCTTTGAATTTACCCTCTTTCCAATACTCGGGGCTTTAAAAATATGGTAGTATGTAATGGAAAATATCAGATAAGAAGCCATGTAAAAAATTTTCTCATTCTTAAAATTTATTAATTGTGTAGAAATTTCATTAGATACAATCTTTGCCGAGTCAAAGACAACTTTTTTGTGAACAATAAAATGTAGAATATATAGAGCTAGCTAAGGTATAATGACTGTAGAATCTTGACTAGTGATTCTTGTAAAAATCCAAGCAATTTCTCGATAAGGTTCTTTCAAAGAACTGACATGAATTCTGGGTAAGTCTTGTGGTATTACTATAGGGTTTTGCAAATATTCCCGTAGGAGCTCTATTCGATTCTTTCTTCCTTTCAAAATATTTCTATATTCGTCTCCTTTGTATGTTATATTCAACTCTGGTAATTTTATCATTTTCTTGAAGACTAAACACGCCAATGAAATAGGGGAGACATTCTGTAGTGGAATTGTCCTTTTGTTCTGAACAAATTTTTCTATGCCCCAAGTGATAATATCTTTGCAGTCAAAAACTTTAGGAACACAACCATCTAGGACTATCCCTATTGTCCAAAATTTATTGTTGTCTCTATTTGGCGATGTTGAATAATACCAATATGATCTCAATCAGTGGTAATTGTGATCTTCTCTAGTGAACAAATTCAAAGTATCCCCGTAGAATTGTTGTTTTCTCTTGACCATATTTACCAGGTTGATGTACTTATTCATAATACCGCTTAGAAAAATTATAAATTCTCGTTCAATAATACTCGAATTATGTTTTCAATGGTAGAGTTAATATGGAATAAATGTAATTTCCTCAAGAAACATGCCATTAATATCGGGCTTTTCAAAATTCAATTTTATCAATTAAGTCCGTAATACCAACATTAAATTTAACTCGAGAAGTGTGAAAGAAATGAGACATGTCATGGCGGGGAGTTAGGGTGGAATAAATATTCAAATGAAACCAAAAATCTGCCAAGCCATGAAACCATTGTGGAAGGAAAAATGGTTAAGTGTTGATACCTCTCGGATGGACTTATAGGAAAGGAAAGATACAAAATTACAAGTCTGCGATGAAAGAAAAAATAACTAAATGTTGGCAGTGGGTTTATAGAAGGAAAACATATATACCATGAGTCTACGAGTCCACAAAACCACTAATCCATGAATATAATAAAGTAACTAAGTACGAAAGAATATGTAGGCTACGAAAAAGAGCAATGTGAATGGTAGGACACAAATCTTGTAGGATCACAACAAACTTAGAAGAAGAAATTTTATGTATGGAAGAGTGAAAGAAAAGAAATGTATAGGGGTCAACATATATGTGCATATTCATCTAGGAAAATAGGTACTACTAGGATTCAAGGGTGATAACGTCCCCATATCATATACATACTTAACACTTTTCACTAATTCCCTTACACTATCATCTCATCCATACAAAAAATTACATCCAACCACTTATGAATAGCCTATCAAATGCCATCCAGAAGGTTTTATCCACATGGTCTTCACTCAATGGACCTATTGTTGATATTATGGTAGTTGCGACAGATATTAACCTCCGTATGTAACCTTTTACTAGAATAGAATATTCTGGAAGTAAGAGAAACCCTAAACAGATGTGTGAAAACCATAAAAGACATGTCGGCTTAGCATGATATAATATTAAGGTATTATCCTCCAGAAAGACTAGTCAGTTCCACAAGAAAAAGATAAACAAAAATATAATTACCATAAAGTCAGGTTGTTCCATCCAGAAAAGTCACTGGATAGATCAGTATAAATAGAGGACGTCTTGGCTCATTTTTTCATTCACTCTCACCTAGAAAACCATAAATAATGTCCAAGTTTGGATGAGGAGGAGCAACAACTGCAGTTGGACAATTTTCTCTTGTTTAGTCTTTCTGGAATCTTTTTCTTATGCGCCACCTTTGGAGAAGGTTCACTCTCTCTCTTGTTCATCTGTGGGTTATGGTGTGGCTTCCCATAATCATTCTTTTTGTCAAAGGTTAACGTGCCCATGGGTGGATTTATGCCTATGGTTGGGTGACAAAGGTGTAGCATTGTCTATGGTTAAACAAGCACATCAACATTATTCTAACAGGTTATGGGACCACACCACCTTTGGAACAGTCTAACCACTAGAAGGTCGATACGCATCTCTCTGTCAAGCTTGTTGTAGCACAATTGCAGTTGTAGTTCTAGTCATAGTGCTAGTTGCAACACCAATTGTAGTGCCAGTTGCAACACTAGTTGTAGTTCCAGTTATAGTGCTAGTTGCAACACCAGTTGCAGTGCCAACACAAGTTGCAGTACCGGTTTCAATGAAAGTTTATGTGAATTATTGGGAATAATTTTTGGTTGTCCTAGTGTGCCTTACCCTAGTGCATCTACAACTACCTCCAGATTGCAAGTTGGAGCACTTTAAAAATTTTGGGTTTGTCATTACTTGTCACTGCTATCGGAGGTATGCACTTGTATATGTTTAAACTGTATCACTATCTTGAGGGTGTTTGCGGGAGAGGGGATCTTTTGTCAAAGTAGCAATAGTAGATTAAGAGGGATCTCAGATCCAATACATTCAGAGGAACAACACACTCTCCAAGTTGGAAATAATATTTTCCTCTGAAGAAAATAAACTCAAGTGGAACAATAGCGAGACTCCAGGGTTTCATATCAGGTTTGATATTTTTATTATTGCTGCTTAAGTGAGTATTGCAATCCTTTATATTTTATTAATGCTAGGAACAAATGAATATTTAGTAGCATGCACTATTAATATAAATTATTATTGTACTTAATTTCAATATGAACTGACATATCCTCTAGGAGATATTTCTTGTTCTTGTTCTCAGGCAGGACACCTTGGTAATGCTATAATGAATTACCATGAAATTGATATTTTCTTATACAAAATTCTATTATATTGGAAATAACTTTTCTCCTTTTTTTCTTTTTTCTTTTGTTTCAGGTAGGTTATCCTATGTATTCCAGTAAAGGTTACCACAAAAAATAAATAATTGAAAGGACTTAGAGGGAGTCATTGATCAAGAAGAAGCTAGGTTGGTTTTGTGACACTTTGTAGGATGCAAAGGGGCATGCAGGAGACAGAAGTGTGGTCTGAGGATTCTCTCAGATAGAGGGAGTTGCTTCCATAGTTTGAGATGAAGGATCTTGATCGGATCAGAAGCGTGGATGACACCAGATGAGATATTGAGTAAGGAGACTAAAGAGGTTTAGCATGATGGATAGGAAGGCCATGGCCACACCTATGGTGACACATATAAGGAAGTTGTGTGACGTGATAGACATTTTATTTGCATAGAGCACCTTGTGCCAGTATATGGTTGAGCAATGATCATAATATTGGGTTACAACACAACATGAAGGTACCTATGTTGTGGTGTAGATAGATATGATTGATCTCCGATGATGAAGTATGGTTATCGAGATATACAAGTTTTGGATTGGAAGCGCATAAGACATATCTAGCACCTGGGGTGCTACTTCAACTTGGGATCGAGTAGGATTTCCAGAAAAACATGGAAGCATATATATGTAGCACTCAGTCATATATCATAGCTAGTGATGCAATATATGAAGCAGGGTGGATTTTCGAAGGATCTTGTAGGACTTCATCAGAGACATGGTGCAGGAAGGAGTAGTGAGGCTCCATGATGGAAGAGTATCAATCCATCATGAAGAATGATGTGTGGGAGATAGTTCTGAGACTAGAGGGGAAGTTAGTGGTGACTTCCAAGTGGATATATAAGATCAATCATGTAATAGATGGTAGCATCGAGAATTACAAAGTGAGGATTGTGATGAGAGGATTGTCTTATAAAGAGGGAGTGGACTATGAGGAAACTTTTTCTCTAGTCTCCAGGTACACTTCCATCAGGACTATTATTTATCTTACTTCAATTATGGGTTGGAGATTACATCATATGGATGTGAAGACAACATTCCTCAATGGTGTGATTGAGGAAGAAGTGTACATAGAGAAACCTCAGGGATTTATGATACATGGGAATAAGTCTCATGTTTGTATATTAAAGAAGGCTTTGTATGGACTCAAGCAGGAACCCAGGGCATGGTACTCTAGGATTGATGGATACTTGATTATTTTTGGCTTCACTAAGAGTGATGTAAATCCCAAACTTTACTACAATGTTGTTGATAATGATCCATTGATCTTGTTACTGTATGTTGATGGTTTGTTCCTTATGGGGGTAGAGAGGCTCATTGTCGGGTGCAAGAGGGAGTTTGCTTCAAAGTTCGAAATGAAGGATCTTGGATTAATGCATTATTTATTGGGATTGGAGGTGTGGAAGAAACTAGGTGAGATCTTCCTCAAAAAAGGGAAGTACACAATTTAGATATTGAGCAGATTCAATATGATGGTGTACAAGTCCATGGCTACACCTATGATGACAAATATGAACAAGTTGAGTGATTCTGTTTTAGATTCAAATTTGGTGGATCCCACTATGTACATGTAACTGATTAGATCCTTATGTACCTGGTTAACATTAGGGCATATATTTTTTTTGCGGTGAGCACCCTGAGCCATTTTATGGTTGAGCCGAGGCACTTCCATTTAGTTGCAGCAGAGCATGTGTTGAGGTACCTGTGTGGTATAATTGGATATGGTTTGAGATATTTCTCAGGTGGTGAAGTGAGGCTACAGGTATATATTGATTCTAACTGGATAGGGAGTGCAGTGGATAGAAAGAGAACCTTGGGGTTCTGCTTCATATTGGGATCAACTATGATATCTTGGTTTAGAAAAAAGTAGACTTTTGTAGCACTCAGTACAACATAAGCATATTATATCGTAGCCAGTGTCACCTGTCGCGAGGCAGTATGGATTTAGAAGCTTCTTGCAGGGCTATTTAATGAGATAGAGATGACCTTAATACATTGTGATAATTAAAGTTGTGTCAAGATTTCAGAAAATCCAGTATTTCATGACAAGTCGAAGCACATTGAGATCAAATATCATTTCATCCGAGACATGGTATAAAAGGAAGTAGTAAATCTCCAGTACATATCCACATATGAACAGATTGCGAACATTCTCACCAAGCCTATGTCTAAGGCAAAGTTTATATACTTCAGAGACAAGCTTGTTGTGATGCAAAATGTCTACCTCGCTGAGAGGAGTGTTGACGTTTCTCCATTTAGAAACATCGGGCATAAATTCTCCCAGATTGGTCATGTTGATTTGACCAAAGGGGAATTATACATTCACTCATGGGGCCATGCTAATTTGGCTAGTGGTGAATGGCCCAGAGGAAGTCTTTCTCTTATTAGTCAGGATTATTTGATAAGGAGTGAAAAAGACTCAAGGTTCTCTCACATTTCCTGCTCCAGGATGAAGTGATCTATTTTTTTATAGGGCAGGTTTGACTTGTTTACAAGTCTAGTCTAATGTTGAAGATGTAGACTCAAGAGACCTATTGTGTTGAGGGGCTTCTTGGTGGAGCTACTCCACATTAGAGACTTATATTAATTAGACATGCATGTGAGGAGATGATACATCAATACGGATCATGAAAAACTTTTCTAGTGAAAAATAAATGCCAAGAAGACAAGACAAACCATTGATGAACCCCAAAAAAGAATTAAAGAAGATATTGAAGAAAAAAGTACAAGTCGACCCCACAAGTAAATTAAGGGTGACTTGAATTGTATAAATAAAGGTTTGATCATTTCATTTTGACACATCACACAACTCTTATCATCAACTGCACAAGTCCCATTTACAGTTGCAGTTTCCTATTGCTAGTTGCCAGTAGTGCAAATTTTTAGGTGCGCTATCTTGTCTATGGTTCGCTATCTTTGAGGATTCTTCCTCATACAAGGGAAAAATTATTTATGTGTTGGGTTTCTTCATATTGATGGTGATGTACTTATTGGTTGGAATTATTCTTAAGAAAAGTTGTTAGGTTTTCTCCCAAGGTTGGGTTTCCTAGGATAAAATCTTGTGTCTACTGTGCATGGTTATCTTTCTATGATTCTATTGTTTCCACTGTGATTTATTTTGGTTGATATTTTTAGTGTGAAATTATTCTATGATAGCAATGTCATAAAATTATGTTTGAAATCATAAAGAAGTAATTATTAGATCTGAAAATTGAAAATTCAACAACGGACACGCTAGAAAACAAAAAATAATAATTAAATTGAAAAAAAATACACCCCCTAAACAATTTTTTTTTTTTAAGAAGAAAAACAATTTTCTTTTAAAAAGAAAGAGAAAAAACAATTTTTGTTGAAAAAAAAAATGCAACTCACAATTT
>JZKD02S1114264.1:64917-78877 GCA_000966675.3 Picea glauca | reverse complement strand
TAAAAGGAGGTTTCCCCCTCGAAGAGGCTTATTATCTGAAATTATCTCTTTTTCAAGGAGTTGAGTACTTTTCCTGAGGTTTTTATATGCTATATTGATGTTTGGTTCTTAACAATTACCTACATACAAATTCTTATTAGAGGATCCCAATTTCCATTCTTATATGGAACTTTATCTTAAGGATGAAGATGCATTTTTCAAGCACTATGCAAAGTCACACAAGAAACTTTCTGAGTTGAAGGAAGGAGAAAGCCAACATAGTTTCTAATATTCTAGAATATCCATGGCCAGAGTGGGTTCAATTTCTAGAGTTTTTTAATGAAATCCTTTCATCTAGTTTGCAATTTTCCCAAGGATCATGTTTGTCAACACTTAAAATCGCAATGATGAATACTGCTCACAAATGATTGCCAAGCTCTATTATTTATTTATAATAATAATAAACTAGTAGGTGGGACCCCCTTGTAGTTAGTGATGCTATGATGGATGTGTTGCACTTGTATTTTTGTTTGTTGTTATAATGATACCAGCACAGTCTTCTATAGTGGATGATTCAAGTCATGGTTTTAATCATTATGGCGATATAAGATGGTTGGTTAATTGTTGCATGGCTAGATGCTTTTGATGGTCACTCACAAATTATGGTTGTACTATGGATAAAAGGATTATTATTATAGGTTATGTTTTGACATTGCATTAGACATCAATTGATTATTTTTTATTTTTTTTACAAAGGGATGATATGGGAGCTTAAACAAAAGGGAAAAAGGACTATAATCAAGCCTTAATGTTATATGTAATTGTGATGAAAGAAGGGTGTATAGACCCTTGTTGCTAAAATTATGCACTTTGATTAAAATTTATGTGTGAGGCATATGTGGTAACATTATATCACTATGTAACATTACAGTTATGGTGTATTGACTGGATTGTATGTTGAATTGAATGAGGTTTGGAAGGGAAGTGACGTGCATTTACTGCACGTCACTCAAATAACCCTTGAGCCCATCACCCTAGCCATACTTGCATTTGGTTTTTCTGCTTTGGTGGTTGTTGATTCTCCATGATTTTTGTTTGTGAAAGAAGGAAATAGTCTAATCCCTCCCCTCGATCAATCTTTTTCAGGTATGGTTCCTTTGTTTTCCATTCATGATGGTTCCTCTGTGTTATGAATAAATTTTGGCTCAAAATTGCTTGAGGTCTGTGTTTTTCTTAGTTTTTCAAATGTGTATCAGTGTTGTGCTTATGGTTTCTTCTGTGAATACTGTAGACTGTTGGCTTGTTGAAGAAGAGGAATGGATATTCTTTGTTGTGTGTAGCCTGTGCATTGGGTTATTGGTTAAAAACATGTTCAGTTAGCTTGGGTTTTTTTTTTTTGGTCTGGTTCTCTGTGGAAAATTATGATTATGGTTTAGCAAAGATCTGAGTTTTGGCACATGGGTTTACAAACATTATTGGTGTTAAGTTTATCACTCCTTTTCATCTTGATGGTTGATATGTTTCATTTCAATGGGTTGCAATGAAAACTGTTAAAGAGTGGGAGTGTTTCTTGCTATGTCTTGGTTGAGCCCTGAGTTGTATTGTATCATGGCGTTGCCCTAATTATAGTTGTTGTTGGAAGCATTGCATAGTTGGGTTTGGTATCACCCATAAATTTAAATGGAAGCTTGTATACATGTTTTGTTGGCCATGGGTTGTGCTAAGGCATTCTTTCCACAGTTTTTTTAAGAGTTCTCTTCTCTCGTTATCCATTGGAGGTGGCTAACTGTTATGTTCTGGTAACCCTCACTGTCAATTTTTTGGGTTAACGGTTATGTGTCTGTGGTGATTTTAAAAATGAACGAGTTGTCTTTATCTCAAATACTATCCCTTGATTGAGCCATATGTTTTTACCTCTCTGCAATAGATTTTTAAAAGGGCAAGAGTTGTCTGTGTCCCTGAGGAATTTCTCATGTGGTTGAGCTATTTGTTCTTACTTACTTTGTTGTGTTAAACCCTAAACATGATCTTGAACTCTTGTCAATCCTGTCAAGGGTAAAAGAGACACTTGCATGTGATTGGTATATTGGGCACAATTTGGTTATGTTTCTCCATGGAAACGATTTGGTTTTGTCTCTCGTTGGGCATTTCTTTTAAAATAAGTATGTACATGTTTAATTTAAGAAAAGATTTGGATCAGAGTTGCATGTTATTGGTTGAATTCTATTTTGAATCAATGCTTATGTTTATTATACTAGATGAATACCTGTGTGTGGTTGAATTGGGGCCCGATTATGAGTTTTAATGCCCAGTGGATTGTGTCGAACAATGTTTGGAAAGTTGACAGATGGTGGTTAATATTGGACCTATTCTTATTTGAGTTTAAGGAATAAATATTGGATGTAGATGGTTGGAATCACTGTGCATATTTCTATTTGGTTTTAAAATGAAAGGGATTTAACATTGGAATATGAATGATTGTGGCTCAAAGAATTATTATGTTATCATAAAATAGCAATGTTGTTATCGTGATTGTTATTATAGATATTGTATAGATGCAAGGGCTGCTATAAGGGAAGTCAACAAACATTCTTTAAAGAAGTGACAGTTAAATGGTTATGAGGTCTTAACAGAGTTATGGATGTTGTTTGATTTGATTTATTTTTATGAACAATATCCATATTAGATTCCCTCTCATACTATCACTTTTTAGCTCATTATAGCCCCCTCATAATCCTAATTTCATTTTTACATGCCCTGTTCTATAAAATAAATTAAAAACTCTATATAGAAGTGACAAAAGATATGACACATAAATAGGTGGCAACTGATATTTTTGGTATTGATTGCACAATTAAATTATTTAATGAATTGTTAAGAAATACTCGTGTATTTGTCTCATGTCATGCTACCACATTTTCACTCATTACAATCGTCCATATGTCCCATGAACCCTATCCACCCCCTGCTCACTTGAAAATTATTAAATAAATTATTATGGATTGATTTACATGGGTCTCATGTCAATTTCTGAGCCAAACTCAGTTTCATGCGAGCAGAATGTCATGTATGGTCTGTTAAGGGCTAGTTATTGATGAATTTATGCATATTGGATGAGTTTCTTTAGTAGGGGCAGCCACGATAGAAATAATAAAGGAATAGGTAACTGGAACAAAGGGCCTAGAAGACCTAGATTCTCTATTCATTTTGATGCTGACCCCCAGGATTTGAACGAGTTGTTTCAAGTTGGGTTCTTCAAATCGATTGGGGAAGGGATAGTTCAACCTCGACCAGAGAGACCTCCCTTCCAACCTCAAAATATCCTTGGTATTCCTATGCCTCCTCATGTGTCCTTGCAACCAAAAGTTCCTGCAAATGATGGCTTGAGATTATCAATCCAACAGTCTCTCACCATCATGGCTGGCCCAATTTGTCATTACTCCCTCCACTACCTGTAAATCCTAATGTTCAAATTTCCCCTATGAATTCACCTGTTCAATCCTCTCATGCTAGCAAACTGCTTAAAACTGATGCCCCCCATGTGCAAGATAAATGTAAAGTTGTTGCCTCCCCTTCCTCTCCTTCAAATGACTCTTCAAAATTAGTGTCCTCCTATATGCATATGAAGGACGATTGTTCCCATGTTATTAGTGATATTAAGCCTCAAGGTTTGAATCAACCAAAGGCTACTTCTGGGAAGTCCAAAGGGAACAACAGTGATAGAAGAAAGATTTCCTCTAAAAGTGGCAAGTATGGGTTTTAATTTATGTGTTTATGATTGATTTGTTGAAGAGAATGGTCTACAGAAAGTTTTGGACAACAAGCTATTTTTTGGATAATGTTGATATTTACATATTTTTGGATATGATTTGAATTATTTCTGATATTTAATATTCAAATTTTGGAAGTATTTATGGGAGCTACAAGGTGGCATGTGTTTAAATGATTATGTAATTGTGTTTATTTTTGTAAATAATAAAAGAAGGGAGTCACAAGGGTTCCCACCTACTTAGTTATTATTAAATAAAGACCCTTAACTATTATTATTATTATTACTTCTCCTAACATAAAATTATTTAATTTTCACTAACTTAACTAAAGAAATCAGTTGAACTAGCTCAACTTATTTGGAATGCATAAAATCCAAATGAGAAGGAAGAATAAGGGGAGAATAGAAGGAGAAAGAAATACTAAGGTTTTGTCTTTTATTTTCATGAGATATTTTCAGTTTTCATTCATTCTTGAGTTCATTCAGAGCCTAATTCTCTTTTTGACAACAGGGTCCTATTCTAGACAACAAGGTTCAGAACTGAACCAAATCATTCAGATGCTTGTTTTAGAGGTGTTGATCTATCTTTGATAGTCTGTGTATACTCTTTTGTTTATGGATTAAGTTTCATAGATGATAAAGGATATTGTGCATAGTCAAATTGGAAGCAATTTGTGGCAAGCTGATCCAGATTATAAAGTTCAGTTTTTACTTCTTCTCAGAGTCTTTTTGTATGTTTTTCATCGGGGATATCTAAATTAGACTTTAGTCCATTCCCTCACAGGGATTTTGTAAAGAGAAAGATACTTTGATTTCTTGGAATGAAATAAAGAAGATTGTTATTCTGTCTCATTTGTGTGTATCTGTGACTTGGTTACTTTTGCTTTTGATATCCACATGTACTTCTTTTAATTTGTATATTTTTCAGAAAATTATATAAAATGTTTATGTTATTTTGCAACATTCTTTTCATAAAAGAATCAGTCTAAACCCTTGTAATTAATACTTCTGGACTGAGAAATATTTTTGAGGCTATAAAATATAGGGTGATATTTCCAACTATCTTGTCTTATCCAGGCAAGATTAAAAAATGATTGAGTAAGATAATCCATATATTTTCCTCAACATTTATTTGGTGACCATACTGGGGAGATCTGCCATATCTCTCTAGTTTATTGTATGCGTGATTATCATTGAAAATTTTATTTTTCTGCTTTTGAATCTTTGAATGTTTTCTTTCCTTCATGACAGTACATGTTACAAAGCAATCCAATATTGAGCCCGGTCTTAAAGACCAGACCAACATTGCTTTAACCTTATTTAGTACCGTCCTAGAAACCGCTAACACCCGAGTTGAGCTTGAATGCTCATGGGAAGTGATTGAACAAGACATAAGTTTTTGAGAACGTTGGGAAGCCTGGAAAAGACAACCTAGGAATCAACCATAACTTTATTTTTCCTAAAGTTTTGATCTTTTTTTCACGTTATTAAACCCTCACATCTCTAGGAGAAGAAGAGGATTATCACTTGATATCAACCCTATTGTTGAAATAGGAAGAAGAAACATTCTTTTGTCAACCCAACAAGGTACTTTAACGAGAACTTTGTGAGATTTAGCTAGTTCATATTTCTCTCCCTTGCCCATCATTCACAAAATGGAATTTGTGGGTGGCTCTGGTGGCATTGGAGGTTCTTCTTCATCTCAACCTTCAACCTCGTCAGTGATTGGTAGCTTGTATATCCATCAAGTCCCTGTCCAATCTACTACCAACCCCACTAAGTTCATAAAGAAGTATGAACTCTTTCCATTCGAAGAAGATTCTACTACTACTCTGTGGCATGTATCCTCTCCTCTGAACCTAGCACTTGCTACTCGTCCACTTCCAAAATTGAAAGAGAATCTCCCTAGGTTTTTAGGAAATAACACAGTCACTACGAATGAACACTTGGTGCCTGTCACAACATAGGAGCCAATGACAATGATACTTGTATGCTCTTCTTTGTTAATTCCCTTGAAGGGAAAGAAACGACATATTTATTTGATCTTCCTCCAAACATTATTTCCACTTGGGAGGACTTAGTTTACTGGTTCAAATCTACTTATGGGCATTCTAAGAGCCCAGCCGAAAAAATACGGGAATATAATAGCATTTCTTACAAGGACAGTGAGACTATCAAGTCTTTCAACTTACGTTTCACCAAGTTATATAACCAAATTCCTGAACTTATTTGCCCTCAGAACCAAGCCACTTTTATGCATTACTATAATGCTATACCTTCCCCCTACCATCATAGGCTTGAAGAAAAATCTATTGACAATCTTGGTTTCTCTCTACATACTTGTCTAGAGTATGAAGAACAACTTGAAAGAACAAGTCTTCCCAAGTGAGACTCAATTAAACAAATGAACATGTCCACCCTCTTACAACTTGTACAAGATATGAATAGTTGAATGATAGCATATGAGCGAAAGGGAAATATCCCGTCACTTACCCCTGGGGCCTCATCTTCTTCTTCACCACCCTTTAGGATTCCTAAAGAAAACAACTTCCAGCCTAAATCCATCATGCCTTGCAGTTGGTGTAACTTTTGTGAGGAACACCATGAGGAAAGTACTTGTGAGGTAAATAAGAGTGTCAGAGATAAAATATTTGGTAAAAGGCATGAAACTACCATTGTTGTTCTAGATTTTGCAGAACCAAAGGATCTCATGATCATAAATACTAGGAATAAATTCTATTCTTTAAAAGTAAAATATGATCCTCCTCGTACTTCTTCTAGCCCAAGATCATCTTCACCAGCTGCTACTGTACAAGTTACTAAAACTCCTGATAGTCAAGGAACTCTCTCCTCTCTTCCCTCTTCGAAGTAAAACATTCTAAATCAATTGGCTAATATCAAGGTTGATGCTACTCTTTTGGACATGGTTTCCATCCTTGAGCAACAAAAGCATCTAAAAAATTTCATGGAAGGAAAAACTTCCACCGTAGCCAATCTCTCTGAAGAGGTTGATGAACCAGATTCAATTGTAAATAAAGAAGGTGTAAATTATTTTAGACACTCTATAAAAAATCCTCCATTTTTCATTTCTATAAATATTATGGACAAAATAGACCACTATTGTCTAATTAGCGGCAGTTCGGGCCCAAGCGTAATGCAATTTTTTTTTATGGAAGATCTAGGCTTGTCTTGTACAGATGAAAATGCCAGAAGCATGCTCTCTAACAATAGTTTACAACAATCGACCATAGGTGAGATTAAGGAAATGAATTTGGTTTTGTGTGCGCATTCTGAAATAAGGACAACCCTTAATATTCAGGTAATTGACATGCTAGTGAGTAATTATTCAATCATCTTAGGAAGAGTCTGGAAAGCTTTGATATGTGGATACCTCTCAATCGACGGGACACACTTATCTATTCCTCAAAATGGGAAGAAAATCAAAGTCCTAAGGGAGGGAAGAATTTCACCTTATATAGAAAGCATCCCATAGCCTAATGCAAATTATATTGAAGAGGACCTAGGAGTGTACTCCATATTTTCTGATGAGGACAACACTACCTTGGAACAAATCGACCTAAAGGATGGGATGTGGCATATGCACTTTGATGGTTCATTCTCCAATGAAGGAAATGGAAATGGAATTATCTTTTACTCTCTTGTGGGTAAAATTCACAAATTTTCCTATAGGTTAGAGTTTGCTTGCACAAACAACGTCACTAAATTTGAAGCATTACTGCTAGGTATTGAAAATGCCTATAATTTAGGTTGTGGTCACCTTATAGTTTTTGGGGACTCTGAAATTGTTGTAAACCTTGTACGTAAAATATATTCCCCTAGCAACAAGTTAATGAAACAATACACCCAAACTGTTTGGGTGCTTATCTCGAACTTGCTATCATTCAACTTCACTCATGTTAAAAGGGAACTGAATTCAATGGTTGATAGGTTAGTTGTTTTTGCAGCATCTCCTACTTGGAAAATTCTGCCACAAAGACCTGATTTAACTTTTCAATCTTTGTATCGTCCTCATATCCCTGACAATGTAGAGTCATGGAAGGTCTTCCTAGTGATGAGAGAAAATTTGTTTTCATACAAAATGAACCATATAAGCCCAAGGAGATTATACCCATGGAAGAAAATAAAATTTCGAAGGTCCTGACTCTTCTAGAATTTCATTTTCATCGAGTGATGTAGGAAACAAAGAAAAACATAAAGAAGAGGAGTCAAAAAGGAAAGTGGGTGAAACCATTTCCTTGAACATTGGGACACCTAATTGTCCAAATAATGTTAATATAGGTGCCCAATGTACTGATGAAGAAAAATTGAAGTTCAATGAATTATTTTGTGAATTTCAAGATGTGTTTGCTTGGTCTTATGAGGATCTTCGTGGTTTTGATCCTTCTCTTATACAACATGTTATCCCTATCAAGGATGACATAAAATAGTTAGGAAAAACAAAGACCCATTAACCCCACACTTGAAGCAACTATTCAAAAGGAGTTGGAAAAGCTCTTGAAGGCTGGGATAATTTTCTCTGTTAAGTATTCTGAGTGCGTTTCCAATTTGGTTCCCGTTCAGAAAACAACTGTTTAGATCTGATTGTGCATTGATTTCCTTGCATTGAATATAGCTAGCATAAAATACCATTTTCCTCTCCCTAATATGGAAATGATTTTGCAGCAAGTTGCAGGGTCACAAATGATGTCCTTACTTGATGGTTTTTTTGGTTATAATTAGATCAAGGTAAAAAGGACAGATAAATATAAAACCACTTTTATTACACTTTGGGGAACATTTTCTTATGAACACATGCATTTTGTATTATCTAATGTAGGTTCCACTTTCTAAAGAGCTATGCAGATAACTTTTGATGATCTGATCGACAAAATTATTCAGATTTATCTTGATGAATTAACTTTCTATTCAAAGAATCGATCGGATCATTTTAGTCATCTTAGAAAGGTTCCCATGCGATGAAGGGAATTCAACATTTATTTAAATCCTTCTAAGTCCATCTTCGACATTACCAAGGGAAAGATCCTTGGGCACATTGTCTCTGATTCAGGAATAAGCATAGATCCCGAAGGGATTGCTGCTATCCTAAATACTCCTGCCCCTACTTCCAAAAAGGAGGTTCAAGCCTTTATGGGTATTATCAACTTTGTCCATAGGTTTGTTCCTGATTTTGTTGTAATGGTCAAACCAATTCACAATATTCTTAAGAAACATCACTCCTTTTCTTGGACTGATGATGTCAAAAATTCTTTCGTAAGGATCAAGAAGGCAATCAATTACGCACCGGTTTTGGCGAAGCTGGATTTTGATAAAGAGTTTATTATATACACTAATGCCATAGAGGAAGCAGTCCCTGCTATCCTCATACAATGTGATGACCAAGTTAACAAAAAACCAATAGCTTACATGATTCAAAGCTTGTCATATGATGAATTCAAATATTCTTATATTGAAAAACATGTTTTCACTCTTGTTAAAGCTGTTGAAAAATTTTGCCACTTTATTTTAGGTAAGCACACCTCAGTAAAATTCCTTTTACCTGCTGTCAAGTTTTTTCTCTCACAAACTTATCTTTCGGGAAGATTTCACATTGTCTTTCCAAGATCTAGGAGCATAATTTAACTATCATGACTTCTAAAACTATTAAGGAATGTGACTTAGCCCTTCACTTAGCTCATCATGCAGAAGCAAGTGAAGAAATTGATGAACACGATAGCTCTTTGTCAGCACTATTTTATATTGACAGTCAAATCCTTCCTGTAGTTGAACATCCCTGGTACAAATATCTGGTGTATTACTTACAAAATCAGAGGTGTCCAGATAATTTAGATACTCATCAAAGGAGAAGGCTCCATCTTGAATCTTCCAGATATACCATTTTAGGAGACTTCTTGTTTAGGATATTCGTCGATGGTATGTTTCTTCATTGTGTGAATAATGAGGAAGCACATAAATTGTTACAAGAGACCCATGGATATTCAGATTATGTTATTCATGTAGGAGGCCACTTTTATGCTAAAACTACTTATTTTAATATTATCAGGAAATGGTACTATTGGTCTTCAATTTTTTGTGATTCTTATAATTTTTCAAGATCTTGTGACAAGTGCTAGAAATTCGCTGGGAAAGAACGTCTTTCTTCCATGCCTTTACAACCTGTCCTACCCAAGTTTCCCTTTTCAAAATGGGGTCTGGACTTTATTGGTCCTATTAATCCTCCATCTTCAGCAGGGCAAGTTTTTATCTTGACAACCATAGACTATTTTACGAAATGGATAGAAGTTGTCCCACTTAAGCATTCACAAGATAAGCAGGTGATTTCTTTCCTTGAAATTAATATTTTCTCCAGATTTGGCCTTCCTTTGGAAATTATTACAGACAACGGTCCCTCTTTTATTTATACTAAGCTAACTCATTTTCTAGCTAAATTGGGGGTTAAACATTTTACCTCATCAGCTTATTATCCTCAAGGAAATGGGCAAGCCAGGTATACTAACAAAAATATGATTAGAATTATGAAGAGGTTCATTGAAGATAATCCTCATCAATGGCACACTCTCCTCACTTACGCCCTTTGGGAAGATTGCACTACCACAAAGGTGAGCACTGGTTGCACTCCTTTCCAACTTGTTTATGGTCAAGAAGCCATTTTGCGTATCGAGTTGGAAATTTCTTCTCTAAGTTTGATGCTACAGGTTGAAGAATTAAATTCTTCCAATATATCTCAAAGGGTAAATGCACTATTGGATTTAGAAGAAAAAAGCATGTTTGCTTTGGATAACATAAAGAGAAGACAATAAATTGTTAAAAGATATTTCAATAGCAGTACAAAGGCTATCAAATTTAAGGTTAATGAGAAAGTCTTGTTGTGGGATTCAACTCATGCTAATAGAGGAAGGCATTCAAAGTTCCAAAAGTTATGGATGGGTCCTTTTAAAAACACTTTTGTCCTGGGCGCAAATTCTTATATTCTAAAGGACTTGGAAGAGTGGTTGTTTTCCTATAGCACCAACGGTTCACACTTAAGACACTATGTGGAAACAACTTGAAAGTTTAAATGTTGTATAAAATTATTCATGTATTATAGTTTTGTTTCATTTCTTTGATTTTTCTTTGTTGTTATTTCTTTCTCTTGTTTCATTCCTCCTGTTTTATTTCTTTTATCGACTTATTTTCTTGTCAGAAATAAAAGCTTGGATTAGTTTTGCCACAACAATGCTATTCTCCAAGTATTGTTAATCAATAACAATCAGGTTACACAGCTGTCATGATGTTCCCCCTTGAAGACATCATTGAAATTTCTATCTGCTTCAACAATGTTGTTAGATAAGATAGTTGGTTTTTGTCCCTATTTTTTCTTCCCTCCGCCTCGAGATTCAAAAGAGCACACCAAAAACTTTTTCTTCTTGAAGCCAATAACGATTTCACTATGATTAATCAAATGATTATGCATACAAGGATAAGCCCCCTCATACATAACACTTTCCATGAGTTATTTCCAAAATCCCAAATCATTTTTCCCTTAAACCACTCACTTCCCCCTGTTGCATAATCATTCTGATGTCTATTTACTTGATCTAATGTTCACCTGGTCTACGAAACTAGACAATATGAGTTCTTGATCTGTTGGAAACAAATTTCCCTATGGAGTTTCCAGTTTGTTGATGCTTAAAATCACAAAGATGAATACTGCTCACAAATGGTTTCCAAGATCTATTATTTATTTATAATAATAATAATAATAAAATAGTAGGTGGGGCCCCTTTGTAGACTAGTGGCACTATGATGGATGGGTTTCACTTATATTTTTGTTTATTATTATAATGATGCCAGCACATGCTTCTACAATGGATGATTCAAGTCATGTTTTTAATCGTTATGACAACATAAGATGGTTGGTTAATTATTGCATGGCTAGATGGTTTTGATGGTCACTCACAAATTATGGTTGTACTATGGATAAAAGGATTATTATTACAGGTTTTGTTTTGACATTGCATTAGACATTGATTGATTTTTTTTTATTTTTTTTACAAAGGGACGATATGGGAGCTTAAACAAAAGGTAAAAAGGACTATACTCAAGCCCTAAGGTTATATGTAATTGTGATGAAAGAAGGGTGTATCGAGCCTTGTTGCTAAAATTATGTTCTTTGATTAAAAGTTATGTGTGAGGCATATGTGGTAACATTATAGAACATTTTTGTTGTTAATATATTTTGACATGACTTAGGGTGGCACACTATGTAATGAATATAGCAATGAGATATTTGTTTGATTTAATGGTTAATGTTATGGTGGATTGGTTCTCTTGTACATCAAATTTATTGAGGTTGGGGAGGGAAGTGACGTGCATTTCTTGCATGTCACTCAAACAACCCTCGAGCCCGTCACCCTAGCCATACTTGAATTTGGTTTTTTGGCTCTGGTGGTTGTTGATGCTCCACGATTTTTGGCTTTGAAAGAAGGAAACAATCTAATTCTTCCCCTCGATCAAGCTTTTCCATGTATGGTTCCTTTATTTTCCATCCATGATGGTTCCTCTATGTTATGAATACATTTTGTCTTAGAATTGCTTGAGGTCTGTGTTTTTCTTAAGTTTTTGACTGCGTATCAGTGTTGTGCTTATGGTTTCTTTTGTGAATACTCTATACTGTTGGCTTGTTGAATAAGAGGAATGCATATTATTTTTTGTGTGTAGCTTGTGCATTGGGTTATTAGTTAAAAACATGTTTGGTCATCTTGGGTTTTTTTTTTTTGGTATGTTTCTCTGTGAAAAATTATGATTATGGTTTAGCAAAGCTCTGAGTTTTGGTGCACAGGTTTACAACCAATCTTGGCGTTAAGTTTATCACTCATTTTCGTCTTGATGGTTGATATGTTTCATTTCACTAGGTTGCAATGTGAATTGTTAAAGAGTGGGAGTGTTTCTTTCCATGTCTTGGTTGAGCCCCGAGTTGTATTGTATCCCGAGTTGTATTGTATCATGGTGTTTCCTGCATTATAGTTGTTGTTAGAAGCATTGCATAGTCAGATTTGGTATCACCCAGAACTGTAAAGGGAAGATTGAATACATGTTTGGTTGGCCATGGTTTGTGCTCAGGAATTATTTCCACAATGGTTTTAAGAGTTCGCTTCTCTCGTTATCCATTGGAGGTGGCTGACTGTTATGTTCTGGTAACCCTCACTATCAATTTTTTGGGTTAAAGCTTATGTGTCTGTGGTGATTTTAAAAAGGCACGAGTTGATTGTGTCTCAAAGACTATCCCTTGATTGAGCCATTTGTTGTTACCTCTCTGCAATAAATTTTTAAAAGGGCAAGAGATGTCTGCGTCCCTGAGGACTTTCTCATGTGATCGAGTTATTTGTTCTTACTTCCTTTGCTATGTTAAACCCTAAACGCGATCTTGATCTCTTTTCAATCATGTAAAGGGTAAAAGAGGCACTTGTGTATTCTTGGTCTATTGGGAATGATTTGGTTTTGTTTCTCCATGGGCACGATTTGGTTCTGTCTCTCATTGGGAATTTCTTTTAAAAGAAGTATGTACATGTTTAATTTAAGAAAATATTTGTCTCATAGTTGCATGTTATTGGTTGAATGTTATTTCAAATCAATTCGTATGTTGATTATATTGGATGAATACCCGTGTGTGATTGAATTGGGGCCCGATTATGAGTTTTAATGCCCAGTGTATTGTGTCGAACAATGTTTGGAAAGTCGAAAGATGGTGTTTAATACTGGACCTATTCTTATTTGAGTTTAAGGAATAAATATTGGATTTGGATGGTTGGAATCACTATGCATATTTCTATTTGGTTTTAAAAGGAAATGGAATTAGCATTGGAATATGAATGACTGTGGCTCAACAAATTATTATGTTATCATATAATATCAATGTTATTATCATGACTGTTATTATAGATATTGTATAGATGCAAGGGATTCTATAATTGAGTATTCTGGGCATATGAATTGTTTTGTTTGAAGTCAACAAGAATTTTGTAAAGAAGTGACAGTTAAATGATTATGAGGTCTGAACAGAGTTATGGTTGTTGTTTGATTTGATTTATTTTTATGAGCATTATCTAGATTTGATTCCCTCACATACTATCACTTTTTCGCTCATTATATCCCCCTCATAATCCCAATTTCATTTTTACATGCCCTGTTCTATAAAATAAATCAAAAACTCTG
>JZKD02S1114264.1:17884-28793 GCA_000966675.3 Picea glauca | reverse complement strand
GTTCCACAAATAAAAGTGATCAATGTTTCTCAAATTGACAAATGGATAGTAATGCCTAACTTAAAGCTACAAACTATTAAGTTTACGAGAAAGATAATCGAAGATCGTCTTCTAGAATTGCAGATAAAGTTTTTCTTATTTGAAGCAAAGGATATTCCAAAAGCTCTCAGAGTTTTAGTGCAGTTTCTGGGAAAATGTATTCGTTGTCTTAAAGCAGAAGGAGGAGGTTCATCAACACAGACATGAAATATTGTTTTGAAGATTTTCATCATTGGAATAATAAAGAAGTTAGAATAGAAATGTAAATGGTTTGACATTGTTCATTCATGTAACCATTAGTCTTAGGAAGTTAATTAATCACTAATGGGAAAAATGTTTGGTGATCATGTATAAATATATTTTCACAAGACTGAGAAAGGGTTTTTTGGTTTTTAAGAGAGTTGATTGTATTAAAAAGTTTTCCAATCCACTGTGATATAAATAATGCAGATGAGATTCTGAATTCTGTCAACTTGAAGCTATGTGTTCTTTAACCCTGTTTACAATATATTTCTATGTTTCTCTTTCAATGTATTTCTAATGAATGATCAACTATAATTTTATTTCATACATCTTTTGTAGTTTGAATTGATTTGGTTATCAAATTATTTACAACGTTTCCTCTAAAATTGCTATTAGTAATTTTAAGACCTATAGATCATTTGAACGATAATATTTAAGACTTTATTAGAAATCTCATTTTCCTCTTTACTTCATGTTACAATATGAGATTCTTTCGTGATTAAAGCCTCATATTTTTTCAGTAGTACTTCTTTGTTATTTTACTATTCTCAAAATTGTTTCAAGTCCAGGAAACGACCTCAACTCTTATTATGTTATTATTTTGAATTTCAAAACTATTTTTCCTATTTTCATTCCTTAAAAACTGAAGCAACAATTTATCAAATTCATTCATAATTAAATAAAATTTTACTCTCCATGATTGTCCCAAATAACAGACAGCCCAACATAGAACCTGGTCTCCAAGATCAAACTAGCATTGCTTTGATCCTTTTTAATACTATTTTGCAAACAATGACTAATAGAATTGAATTAGAACACTCATGGGCAACTATTGAGAGAGATATTAGCATCCAAGAACAAAGGGAATATAGATAGAGGCAATTGGGAAACCAACTCTAATTTATCCTTCCTTTTGATTTTTACCCTTTAATTACCTTTATCTTTACAGATGCCTTGACGATATACTTTAGAGCCTTAAAGTATAAACTCAGGAACAACATATTTTTGGTGTCATTGTTGGGGAATGAAGAAACAAAAATTTTCCCTGGGAAGAACGACATTGACACTTTCTTTCTTTCATAGTGAACAAAGATAGAAAACCTTCTAAGGATACCTTTATTTTTCACTTGGCGACTTCACGATAAGTAAACTAGCTATTAGTCGAAAGAACACCAGAAAGAACCCGGACGACAAGTAGACCATGCCAGTCTCTGATCCAGAAAATATTTTAAAATATCGAAGATCCCTTAGACAAATCATTTCACCCATACATACCATTTGTCAGCCTAATTTTGCACAGTTGAACGTTTTGGAAACACTTGAGAGATCTGTTTTGCTTCCCCTCTCATACGATACGTTCTCTTTTCCTGAGGTATTTTCCTTAGATTTCCGCAAACCTTCTCCTCACACATTCTGAGTTTCAGTATCGAATCTACCAATGGTTGCACATGGAGGTGTTGGAGCTGGGGGTGGTGCCCCAGGAGGATCAACAGGTGGCCAAGTACCTCTTCCTAGAATCTTTGCTAAAGTAGCTACTAGATATGCCCCTCTTGTCCTCCCAGTTCCCTTACATGATCTTCCCGAAAATTATATGAAATGCCTTCCCAAATTTACAGGGGAAGGAGATTTAACCGCTCAAGAACACATAAATTTCTTTGATCAATTTGCCGACATCCTCGGAATCGAACACAAAGACGTCTATTCTAGACTCCTCGTTCAGACTTTCGAGGGATAGGTGAGGACCTGGTTCCAAGCCTTAGCATTCGAATCTCTAAGATCTTACTAAGAACTTGAACACGCTTTTATTAGATAATGGGGTGAGAGGAGGGACCACCTTTATTACCTAACTGAATTTGGAGCCCTTAGAAAGAAAAACTCAGAATTTGTTCTTGAGTTCACGCAAAGGTTTAACAAGTTGTATAATAAAATCCCAATAGAGGTCAAACCTTCTCAACCGGCATCAAAGGTGACTTTTGTTGGCGCCTTTGATCCCAATTTCGCCTTATTATTGTGAGAAAGGAGATCAACAGATCTCACGAAAATGCAAGATGATTCTCTTGAGATTGAATCGAACATGATGGCATCAGGGAAATTAAAAGATAAAATAGAAACTGGGAATAAAGAAAATAGGAAATTCAAAGAACAAGGTCAATCCTCAGGATTGGGTAAATCCTCGGGAGATAAAATAGACGAGATGGCTGGGGTAATTAGAGAACTTTCAAATAATATCTCAAAAATGGAACTAGAGAAATCAAAAAGGGATAATTTTCCTAGGAAGGATTTTAGAAGGAATCCTGATCCTTAGGCCCCACAGAAAACAATTAAAAATGAGGATCAAAAAATCCCAACCCCCTTTAAAAGTGAAAACTTCATTGGAGAGGAATATCTAGAAGATTTTGAAGATTTTGATGAGGATATTAATAATCTTGTCGCGATAATAAATCACCCTATTTATCAAGACAAGATTACAAAAGATCCTTAAATAAAGAAATTAGATCGGAAGACGATGTTAGCAACGATACTTATGAAGATCTGGCTTATCAGGGTATCTTTGATGATATTATAGCCAAACTACATGAGAAATATAATTTAAGACCTAGGAATAAGAATCTTCCAATTGCTCCAACAAAAAATATCTTGCCTAGAGGCGAAACTGATGAAGCAGCTCCAAAGGTTGCTGAGAAAAAAACTGCAAAAACCCAAACCGCTGACACACAACCTGTCAAGTCAAAGTCAATAGGAACATGCATTGAGAAAACACAAGATCCTATAACTGAAACCAAGTCTGCACCAAAAAGAAAAGCTGAAAAGAAAGGAATGGAGGCCCCAAACATAGAAAGCGACAAGGCCCTGGGAAATTTTAATTTGGAAAACGAAATAAATAAAATCAAAATCCCTATCCCACTTGTTGAACTGGCTAAAAATCCCATATACAAAAAACAAATTTCCAAAATGATTAGCTTTTCAGAAGATGAAATCCATGCCAATGTCATCAACTTAGAAGATGACAAGCCAAACATAGTTTTTAGTCTGCATTTTGAAGGTGCGAGAGACACTATTTCCCCATTCTATATCACGTTGACCTTGTTCGACCACCTACTTCATAATTGCATGCTAGAATCTGGGGCATCTCACAATGTGATGCAAAAATCCATTATGGAGAAACTAGATCTCGAAATTACCAGGCCATATGGAGACTTATATTCATTTGATTCAAGAAAGGTCAAATGCATAGGCATGATTAAAGACCTGGTGGTAGGTCTGGCACAAATACCTGCAAAAAGAATTCTTATGGATGTAGTGGTCACCGACATCCCTCCAAAGTATGGTATGTTGTTATCTAGATCATGGGGTGCCAAGCTTGGAGGATCTCTTCAGCTTGACATGACATACGCTACGATTCCAGTTTTTGGAGGAAAATAGACGCATCTTTACAGAGAGACTAGGTTGGCATTCATGGTAGGTGATCCACATAACCCAAATAACCACCCGGTATATATTTCCAATCAAGATTTAGGAAATTGTATATTATCTATTGATGATGATTTTGAAATAGATATAGACAAAAGTTGTACCGAAGAAAACACAGAAAAAGAAAAAATTAAAAAAAATGTATATAGTAATGGTATATGGAAAATGTTTTTTGACAGTGCTTCATCCTACTTAGGAGTTGGAGTAGGGGCACTCCTTGTGGCTCCTAATGATCAATTTGTAATCCCCTTTTCCTATAGGCTATAGTGGAACGTGGACTGCACAAATAACGTATGCGAGTATGAAGCCTTAGTTTTAGGATTAGAAGCCGCTAGGAGAATGAAAATAAAAAAACTTGAATTTTTTGGCGACGCTAAGTTAATCATAAAACAGGTGAATCGACAGTACCAGGCCAAACATCCTAGGTTGAGGTCCTATAGGAATTGTGTCTGGGATCTGATCTAGAATTTCTTCTCCTTTGTGAATGTTCATTTCGTTCCAATGACTGAAAACCAACAGGCTGATGCATTATCCAAAGCAACCTCAACTTTCACACCTCCCACCACATTTAAATTAAATTATCACATACAAATGAGGCATCGAACTTCAATATCGAATAACATACAACATTGGCAAGTCTTTGAGGACGATGAACAAATTTGCAAATTTTTAGAATCAATAAATGAGTTTGCCGAAATGCATATTGATCAAGAAAATAAAAATGATCCTATTTGGATCATGTAGGAAGAGGAGGATCCTCAAGAGTTCCACGATAAAATCGTGAATCACCGAATGCTCATTCTTAAAAATAACCAGATCCCCAAGGGCCTAATTCCCTTGGAAAGATTATTCAATCAATATGATGTCCCTTCAAAATCCACTCTACAGCCTAAACCTGAAGAGGTTGAGGATTGTGACATAGGTACCAAAGGAAAATCTCGGATGGTGAAACTATCCAAATATCTTCCTACAAAAACCAAAAATAAATACACGGAGTTGCTTAGAAAGTACAAAGATTTTTTCGCTTGGTCTTATGAAGAGCTAAGAACCTATGACACCTTTGTGATCGAACATAAGATACCCCTGAAGCCTGGTGTCAAACCCTTTAAACAAAAACTCAGACAAATCAACCCTATCTTATTGCCTATTATCGAAAGGGAAGTCAAAAAACTCCTAGATGCAAAGATAATTGTACCACTGAGATATTCCAATTGGGTAGAAAACCCGGTCTCGGTTAGGAAGAAAAATGGAGAAATTTGATTGTGTGTCGATTTCAGAAACCTAAATAAGTCATCCCTCAAAGATAATTACCCCCTACCCAAAATGGATCATGTTTTAGAAAATTAGTTGGGGAAAATAGGATGTCAATGATCGACAGTTTTTTTGGGTACAATTAGATCATCGTCTATGAACACGATAAAGAAAAGACAACCCTTACCACCCCATGGGGTACATTCATGTATGATAAGATGTCGTTTGGTTTGATGAATTCAGGTGCTACTTTTTAACGGGCTATGGATATCAATTTCATTGGCAAAAGAGACAAATTTTTGGTTATCTATCTTGATGATCTAACCATTTTTTCTAAATTTGATGAAGATCACCTAATACATCTCAAGCAGACGTTTGAAAAATTCCGCAAATTTGGTTTGTCTTTAAATCCCAAAAAGTCTCACTTCACTATTCAAGAAGGTAAAATTTTGGGCCATATTGTGTCTCGAGATGGAATTAGAATTGACCCTAAAAGAGTTGAAGCTATAGATACAATAAGTATTCCTAGGAATGTAAAAGAGATTCAGTCATTCTTAGGAAAAATAATTTTTTTGAGAAGATTTATTCCAAACTTTGCTGAAATCATGAAATTGATTATAGATATGCTAAAGAAAAACAGTGAAGTGAAATGGACAACAGAAGCTAAAGAATTATTCGCACGCATCAAAAAGGTTATAAGTGAGGCACCCGTACTAGCAAACCCTGATTATCTAAAGGATTTTATTATTTTCCCATTCTCCTCCGAACACACACTCGTCGCGGTTCTCCTCCAAAAAAATGAAGAAGGTTTCGAGCAACCGATAACCTTTTTTAGAAAAAGTATTAGAGACACCGAACTTAGATATAATGTAATGGAAAAACAAGAATATTCTATGGTAAAGGAGTTAAAATCTTTCAGAAAAATTGTGTTGCATTCTAAGGTGATTGCATATGTACCTACTAGCTCAATAAAATATATTTTGGTTCAGTCCGATAGGGATGGAAAAAGAGGACGGTGGCTTGCCAAAATTCAAGAATTCGACTCGGAGATAAAACCAACAAAACTAGTAAAGGGACAAGGTTTAGCTAAAATCTTAGCCAAATCAAATTTCAGAGCTCTCGGGATAAATGGATTACAGAGAAATGAAGAGTGTGTGGACATTAACGAACTCAATGAACAAATGGATGAAATCAGAATCGCAGAGAAGTTTTCTTTATCAGATTGGTACAAAGACATAGTGTCCTACCTGTTGACCTTGAAGTGCCCAAGTGACTTGACCTCATCTAAAGCCAGAACGCTGAAGCTACATGCGGTCAAATACTGTATATCTGAAAGAAAATTGTATTAGAAGGACCCTCTTGGATTCCTATTGGTTTGTTTGGTCGAATCAGAAACAGAAAAGGTCATAAGACAATTTCACGAAGGAGTATGTGGAGGACACCATGCCTGGAGGGAAACGACTTATAAGATCTTGAGGGCAGGGTATTATTGGCCTAAAATTTTCTCGGACATCAATGCCAAGGTCCAAGCTTGCAACCCTTGCCAATTGTTCGCAGGTAAGCATAATCTCCTAGCAACGCCATTGGTTCCAGTCAAAATGGAAGCTCCTTTTCAGCAATGGGGATTAGATTTCATAGGAGAAATTAATCCTCATTCTAGTGCTCAACATAGATGGATCCTGATTGCAATAGATTACTTCACCAAATGGGTGGAGGCTATCCCAACCAGAAAGGCTACAGATTCGGTGGTAATATATTCTTTAGAAGAGAATATTTTATCTAGATTCAGCTACCCCCAAAAGATAGTCACAGATAATGCTCAGGCCTTTAAATCTATGGCTATGGTCAGTTTATGCCAAAAATATAATATCGTGCTTGGTCATTCCACTGCGTATTACCCCCAGAGAAATGGGCTGGTTGAGTCTTAAAATAAGAGCTTAATCAATATAATTAAGAAAGTACTGAGCAAAATCAAGAAATCCTGGCATGTGCATTTAAAATATGCTCTGTGGGTAAATCGGATAGGCACAAAAAATTATATCGACACTTCTCCTTTCCAAATGGTATAAGGGATAGATGTAGTGTTACCTATAAATCTAGCGCTTCCTGTAATGAAACTTTGGCAAGATGAGAAGGAAGAACCAAATCCTGTCACAAGAAGGATAAATCAGTTGATTGAAGTCCAATAGCACAGGGCCGAAGTGGATGAAAGGTTGCAGAAATACCAGGATGACATGAAAACACTATTCGACCGAAAAGCCAAAGACAAAGATTTTCTCCCGAGAGATTTGGTTTTAAAATGGGATGCAAGGAAGGAAGACTCGGAAAAACATGGTAAATTCAATCACATCTCGTACGGACCATTCAAGGTAATAGCTCCTGAAGGAAAAAATTCATTTATGTTAGAGAATTTGGATGGTAAAATCCTCAACGACCCTGTCAATGGGCGTTATTTAAAACACTATATGGAATAATTGATTTTCAAAATTCCCACTGTATATACCGTTTGATTTTTCTTTTTATTTCATAATTTTCTTTAGTAAGTCTACTTTCAAAAAAAAATAAAAAATGAAAAGCGTCTCCGAGAAAGAGTCCCAAGAGTTGGGTTTAATTTATGACCTCTGTTTTTTTATTTCCAGGTCTTTCTACGTCTCCCCTTTCTACCCTCAGTTTTGTCTTCTTAAAAAACCAAGCTTCTTTCCGGGTTTCCCACAGAGGGAGAAGAGATTATGTCTTAACTTTTGAAGCTGAAAAACAGTTCTTAAAAGGTAGACTAGTCCTCATAACTCCTCACTCTCTGACTAAACAAATTTATGCTTAGGCCGATCCTGAATCTCCTAGGTTTTTTAATAGTTTTCTAAGGATTTAAACTTCCTCAAAGGAAGACCCCTGGAATTAATCTTCCCCTTTTTCTCTGTGGACTAAGGTGTTTTGAAAGTTAAGAGAAGGTTGTTCTAGAGTAATCAAAACAAGTTGACAGACCTCCACTGCAATTTTTACACAGATACCATCCCTGGTATACTTACTACCACTGATTTCCCCCACTTCGTATTCAAAAAGTAAAATATAAGACAGATAACTTCACCAGGGTACTGAACAGGCTCACTGGCAGTGAAGCAATATTTGAAGTTAAATGCATAATTATAATTCGAAGTGGTGAAAGGAAATTAATTAAAATATAAGACATATAACTTCACTGGGGTATTGAACAGGTTGGCTGGTAGTGAAGCAATATATGAGGTTAAATGAATAATTATGATTCGAAGTGGTGAAAGGAAATTCAGTAAAAAGGGACAGATAACTTCACTGAGGTACTGAACATGCTCGCTGGTAGTGAAGCAATATCTAAGGTATCTGTAAGGATTTCATACATAATTTTCACTCTACCCTGGTTACCAGCCTTTTCGAAACCGGATCTGCATCCCAAGTCCAGATAGGGATCCCCAATTAAAAACATGAAATTTACTTTGTTTGATGCAAGCCAAAAGCCGTAGGATCTGTTGGATTCCCTAGGATTGTTTTGATCATGTTAACACTAACTTAATTTCAGTAACGAGAAGGAGAAGATCATGAATGGGACTGCAGCTGAGTTTACAACAAATGAGATTTTTGAAAAGATTTTCAGAAGTAAGGATGAAATATCTTTTTCCTCTATATCCCCTTCCTTAGAAATTTTTGCAGAGATAAACCCTTGACTCCATTAACCCAATAAAGGCACTAAGTCTACATGTTCTCCTCGTCCCATAGGGAGACGAGGTCCCCAATTGGAGCCTATGTTGAAACATATTTTAAATTTTTTAATTTGAATACTAAAGCCTTTCTTTTTCAGGTTTCATCTTTTCAAGAAGTATAATCCTCACTTTCATTTCCAAAGGGACGATACCAAAACCCCAACATATTTAAATTCTAATAATAATAAAAAGCAAAAAATTCAAACTAATAAAAAAGGGGTTTTCGGGGCTCGGGGTTTATTAAGAACATAGGTTTTAATACATATCGAATCGCGAAATCCCGATCCTCGATTTCTGGAAAAGTTGAAGTAAATAATTATTAAAATTAAATTAATCGTATCACTATTTCGTAAATTGGGATGCAGCGATAACATACCTCTTGTCAACTCGATCCCTGAAATCCAGAAATGCGAAATCCCGGCTCAAAATCTATGTTAATCTAAATTAATTATGTTTGGAGGTTAGTCCTTAATCCTGATTAATTAATTCGCTAATATCGAAATTTAAGGCTTAATTTAATCATTTTGCAATTTCGAAAATCGGGATTCATCGATGACATACTTCCTGTCAACACGATCCCCGAAATCCCAAAATGATTAATACCGATCAATTATTTTGCTAAAACGAATTTAAGTCCTAATTTAATCTTGTCGTGATTTCACGATTTCAGAAATCGAGATTCAGTGATAACATACCTCCTGTCAACTCGATCCCTGAAATCCCGAAACATGAAATCTTGACTCTTAATCTATGATTAGTCTAAATTAACTCTGTTTTGAAAGCATGATTAATGACAATCAATCTTTTTAGGTTTTGTTCACATTTCGATTTCCGATTGAATGAAATGTTTCGATTTTTAAATTCAAAAGCGCCAAAATGTGGCCACTTAAATAAAGAATAACTAGTGATATGTGACACTAATGCGTATCTTAGTAAATATCTATTGCATTAAATGTCTTGAATTCTTGTCAGTTGTGTCAATCCCTTCATCGTTAAATGAATTAAAAGAGAGTTTGAAAGTCTGTGTTTCGCAACATTTTCTGTTTCATACTATCAAGCGCAAGACACATTCAACCGAGCTCATACACTCCTTTTCTGTGACAGGTTCTCCATCTAACTTAAAGTCATGGCACCAAAAAAAGCACCGAAGAAGAGTGAAGATACACAGGAAGGAGATATCATATCTGACACTACGCCACATGCTATCAACTCAATTAAATCTTGGACAAAAATCTCTGAATTCCTGGAATACGAATTCAAGAATTCTCATACCGATTCCGAGAATCACTTTCGGGATATAGCAGAATCAGAGCTTCATAAGATCGCAGCGCGTCCTCAGCTTATGGCGTACAACGACATGATCAATTGGGCCCTGGAAAAGGTTGATATTTCGACGAGGAGCATCTTAAATGATCAAGGGGTTGTTGTCGTCTCATTCAGGTCAGAGAATATACAAGTAATGTATAAACTCTCACCAAATCCTAAGTATATTTATAATGCTGAGTTTTTAGTTGAATTTCAAAGGAAGGAGTGTACTGAGGCCGACCGAACTTATCCAGATTCAATTAGAGAATGGTGGATATGTCCATCAAAGTTTAGGGCTGATAACCATGGAGTTTATGCCACAACATCTTTGAATGAATACATGGTCTATGTAGCCATTATGATGTGTAGACTTTTCAGGAAAAAGGATCCCTGCCATTTTCCTACATAATGGGTGCCCTTTTTAGAAGAAGCTTCAGAAGGATTCACTTTCAACTGGAGTGAGATTCTGTCTGATAACCTAGCTCAAGAAGTTTCAAATTACAGAGTTGCAAAATCTAAAGGTCAGCCAGTGGCCTTTTACATGTCAGCGTACATTATGGACGCAATCTGCTTTGCAACTCCTTTTCCCTTGATGAATTGGAGTTGGAGCATAGCTTGTCTCGAACCCATTCATGAGTATCACTCTGTGCTATGGGAAGAAAATGCTAAGAATTCATTTTACGAAATTTGTCATTTTATAATAATTCCAATGCATAAAATGTTTTATGTGTTAAGAACCAAACATCAATATAGCATGGAAAAACCTCAGGAAAAGTAATCAATGCCTTGAAACAGAGGTAATTTCAGATAATAAGCCTCTTCGAGGGGGAAACCTCCTTTTACCCCACTTAAATGTTCAAGTCCAAGAT
>JZKD02S1114198.1:0-12997 GCA_000966675.3 Picea glauca | reverse complement strand
ACTATTCTTTTTTTTAATTTTGACTATTGTAATTTTTTTTATTAATAGTATTTCAATTATTTTATTTTTATTTTTATTTTTTTTTAACTATTATCATTTAATTTAGGTTTAAATTTTGATTGTTTAAATTTTTAATTATTTATTAATAAATAAATGTGTGTGTGTGTGTGTGTGTGTTTTTAAATAAAATTAATTAATGTGATTAATTAAAAGTAATTAATTAATTGGAATGACCAATTAATTAGTGACTAATTAAGTACATATTAATTAAGTACTTAATCATGATATCAATAATAATATTAATTTTCTTGATTAAATTGAATGTGTTGATTAAGGCGAGAGAGTGAGTATTTTTATTAGGCGAAGACATCGAGATTAGAGGCTTTCGACCCTGACATAGCCACTTACCCTAAAGAGAGTAACGTCTGTTTACAGACAAGTAAAAAAAAACTTACGCCTAAACCCATGTTTTCAAGTATAAGTTGCACAAATGAAAATTGCCTTAGACTCTTCCCTGACAAACATTTGGTTGATGCAGATTCAATTATACAGGATGGTTAGGACTCAAGGAAATCGAGGCATAGGGGAATCATCGCAAGGACTGTCAACGCTGCCACCAACATCGCCTAAATTAGCTCTCATTTTGCACTCTTTGGAGGCCATTAATGAGACTTTAAAGGGGTGTTAGCCAGCAGGGGTCGAAGTGGATCCCCCACTATCTGGAGTGGGTAACCCTGAAGCATCAAGGGATTTAGGGGGGGGGGGCTCCACCCGAGGACATCACTAGAGAACTGCAAAAGATCAAAATTCTAGAGTTTGTCGAGGGTCGTGCCAGTGAACGTGTAGAGGCATGGTTGGAAAGAATGACATGATGTTTCACCTTAAGAGACTATGCTTCCACATCAAAGGAAAAAATAGCAATCTTTCAGTTAAGGGACAGTGCCTTGAACTGGTGGGGAAACCTGGAGAGGAAGTTGCACCTTACCCCAGACACCATCTCTTGGGAAATTTTTGAGGAAAGGTTCCGAAGGAAATATCTACCAGCTTACTACGAGGAACAGCAGGTGGGAGCATTGCATGCTCTAGTACAGGGAAACAGGACCGTGGAAGAGTACAAAATCAGGTTCATGGAATTGGTAAAATATGTTTTGTACATGGATAATGATCAACAAAAGGAAGAATGCTTTGTCTATGGGTTAAACCCTAAGATAAAGGCCATGCTACAGATGTGGAAACTGTCTTCAATAGTGGAAGCAGTTGAAAATGCACGTTATGATGATAAACACATGAGCTTAAATGGGGGTATGAGATCGACCTTTCCACATCATCCTGGATTCATGGGGAAGGCCCCTAGGACCTTCTCCAAGGGAGGGATCTCTAGGTCACCTCCTTATAGTAATAGAATCACACCAAGGATAGTTTCCATAGGTATTTTGATGGCAGCGAGTGCAACATCTCATTCATCACCAACAACGTAGGCAGGTCCATGACCTTCTCGAGGAGAAGCTAGCAGGGGCAGGGGTTCCAGGGGAAGGAACTCATTTCAGAGACTGTCACAGAGCAGTGCACAGGATCCATCTCATGTTACATGTTGGGGATGTGGAGGACCCCATTACTAGCATGACTGCCCAGAGTTGCAAGCAGGATTTGTGCATAGAGAAGGAAATTCCTCGATGGGAAGAGCAAGCGGTAGCCACCATATTTATGCAGCAGTTAATAATCGCCAGGCAGAACATCAATCCACGATGGTGGATTCGTCAGGTACACTAAATCATATAAATGTTAAAATTTTATTTGATTATGGTGCTACAAATATTTTCATTTCACCTTCTGCATTAGAAAAGAGTGGGTTGGCATCCTACGAGCACGGTGACTTTAAACAAGTCGAGATGGCTTCAGGGGGAAAATAAGCGGTAGGACCTAGTGTTGATAATTTTCTAGTAGACCTGGGAGTGTGTACTACTAGGTTGAAGGTATATGTCACTTATCTTGGGACATATGACCCAATCATTGGAATGGATTGGTTAGAATCCCATCGAGCTATGGTAGATTGTTTTGCAAAAAGGGTTCTTTGTGTTGACAATGAAGGAAGGCCTGTAGAGATCCACGATGTATGAAGAAAGATGTCTCTATGCTTTATCTCAACTATGAAGTTTAAGAGGTGCATGAGGCAAGGGTGTAGACTATATGTAGTAGAAGCAATGAATGAAATGAGAGGACCCTCCTTGGATCAGTACCCAGTATTGTCAGAGTTTAAGGATGTTTTTCCGAATGAGTTGCCAAGGTTACCTTCTGAGAGGGAAATTGATTTTACTATTGAGTTAAAACCTGGTGCAGAACCAATTTCCAAGACTTCGTATAGGATGACAGCACCATAACTTTGTGAGTTGTAGATGCAGTTGAAAGAGATACTCGACTTAGGGCTAATAAGGCACAGTGTCTCACCTTGGGGTGCACTAGTAATTTTTGTGAAGAAGAAGGATGGTTCCTTACGATTGTGTATATATTATAGGGACTTGAACCGTACTATAGTGAAAAATAGGTACCCAATGCCACAGATAGATGATCTCTTTGATCAAATGAAAGGAGCAGCGGTATTCTCAAAAATTGATTTGTGAACAGGGTATCACCAGTTAAGGATTAAGGAAGGCGATATTCCTAAAACTTCCTTTCAAACTTGGTTTGGGCATTACGAGTTCGTTGTAGTACCTTTCGGATTGACCAATGCGCCAGCAGTATTCATGAGCCTCATGAACAGTGTATTCTGGAAGTACTAAGACCATTTTGTACAAGTCTTTCTAGATGATATCCTCATCTATTCCAAGAACGAAAGAGAACATGAGGAACACTTTCGAGTAGTGTTGTCCTGCCTTAGAGAGAACAAATTGTATGAGAAGTTGTCGAAGTGTTCCTTCTTCCAGAAAGAAATTCACTATTTAGGTCATATCATTTATGGTGAAGGAATATCTGTAGACCCAGAAAAGGTAAAGGCCATTATGGAATGGCCAGTGCCGAAAAATGCTCATGAGGTAAGAAGCTTCATGGGGCTAGCAGGTTATTATCGGAGATTTGTGGAAGGGTTCTCTAAAATAGTGAAACCCATCACCACTTTTCAGTGCAAGGGGGCTGGGTATGAATGGACAGAAGAATGCGATAGTGCATTCATCGAGCTTAGGAGGTTACTAACTAGTGCACCAATTCTACGAGTGTCGGATATGGAAAAGGACTTCACAGTCTACACAGATGCCTCAAAGCAAGGTTTGGGGGCCGTGATAATGCAGGATGGAGGAGTGATAGCTTATGCATCAAGGAAGTTGAAGAAACACGAGGATATTTATGCTACTCATGATTTAGAGTTGGCAACTATAATACTAGCTCTGAAACTTTGGAGGCACTATCTAGTGGAGTGAAATTTTGAGCTTAAAACGAACCATGAAAGTTTAAAACATCTCTTCACTCATAGGGATCTTAATGTCAGGCAGAGGCGATGGAGTGAGTTTATGAGTGAGTACGATTTTGGTATTTCATACATCAAAGGAAAAGAAAATGTGGTCGCGGATTCCTTTAGTAGGAGACCACGTGTCTTCTCCTTGGTACCCTTAAAATTCAATCTGTGGGAACATGTGTTGATGCAACTCCTTGGAGATAGTTGGTATTTAAAGGTTACTTCAAACCTTGAGAGTGGGAGGTAGTTAGATCCAAAGTATGATGGATATAGCCTGGAAGCAAATGGACTATCAAGATATCGAGGAAGGATGTACATCCCCGAAGGTGGGTATATTCGAAGCATCATACTGAAGAAAGCCCATAGAGCACTTTATTTTTCGCATCCGGGTGTGAAGAAAATGTACGCAGACATGAGGAATCTCTTCTTCTGGGTAGGCATGAAGTGCGATGCAGTCCATTTCATCTCCAAGTGCCTAGAGTGTCAACAAGTGAAATCCAACCACCATCACCCGCCAGGTCTCCTGCAACCACATGATGTTCCTATGTACAAGTGGGAAGCCATTTCTATGGATTTTTTTGTGGGGTTGTCACTCACATCTCATAGACACAATTCCATTCTTGTGATAGTTGATAAGTTGACCAAGAGTGCTCATTTTATTCCAGTTAGAGACACTTACGATGTCACTAATKTGGCACATGTGTTTGTAAGTGAGGTCATTTGTTTGCAYGGGATACCCAAGAAGATCATTTCAGATAGGGACTCCAGATTCACTTCTAGGTTTTGGACAAGTTTGCRTTCAACGTTGGGGACGCAATTGAACTTAAGCACAATTTATCATYYGGAAACAGATGGGAAAACTGAGAGAGTAAATCAATTCATAGAAGACGTGCTTAGGATGTATGTCATGGATAATCAAACCCATTGGGAGAAGTACCTACCTTTGGTAAAATTTKCCAACAGTTTTCATAGCTCCATCAGAATGCCACCCTACGAATCTCTATATGGAAGGCCATGMAKAACATCRTTGAGTTTGGAAAGATTAGAAKACTGAGTAACATTTGGGCCARAATTGATTCAAGAGATGGAGGAATAGGTGATACAGATTAGGCAGAGACTAAAGGAAGCACAGGATAGACAGAAAAKTTATGTTGATGCACATAGGACTGACCGAAGTTATAAAKTGGGAGATCAAGTTTTCATTCRTATCAGGCCTAATAAGAGTACCATTTGTTTCGGGAAGGGGACAAATTTKTCACCTCKATTTATAGGACCATTCAAAATCCAAGAGAAAATTGGAMYTGTTTCCTATYGTCTCGTACTGCCACCCCACTTGCATAAAACTCATAATGTTTTTCATGTATATGTTCTACGTCATTATGTTGCTGAYGAATCACATAAACTAAATTGGAASGAATTGCATGTATCAGACGYGGGAACCCTCACGGTASAACCGTTACGCATATTGGACYGTAGAGTCTGACAGCTCAGGAAYAGTCTRGTAGAC
This sequence comes from Picea glauca, assembly GCA_000966675.3. Classification (NCBI taxonomy): domain Eukaryota; kingdom Viridiplantae; phylum Streptophyta; class Pinopsida; order Pinales; family Pinaceae; genus Picea; species Picea glauca. The sequence continues at coordinate 8,045 of JZKD02S1114198.1, read as the reverse complement.
CAAGTTAAGGTTCAGTGGGACAAGTATAGTCYAGGATCTGCTACTTGGGAGGATGTCGAGACATTACGACGAGATTATCCCTCACTTTTTTTACCACCTCGAGAATATGTTTCTCTAAGRTTGGGTGTATGTAACACCACCTTTTTACTTARACARYTAGGATTACYTGAGGCCTAATCACCTTTATTTTCTATTCATCGTGAAACTATTAGTGATACACTTGAAATTTTAAGACGTATGAACCRTTATGAATGTTTAAACGTTACGTGAATGATGATGGATATGATGCGATCTACTATGTGAATGCAAATTCTATGAATGTTTAAATRKTATTTGAATGATGATGGATATGATAAGACCTACTATGTGAATGCAAATTCTATAAATGTTTAAATGTCACTTGAATGATGATGGATATGWKKCAATCTATTATGTGAATGTGAAATSTATGAATGTTTAACGTTATGTGAATGATAGTGGATATGATGCAATCTATTATGTAAATGAAAATTCTRTGAACGGGTAACGTTAATTGAATTATGGGGATATTATTAGATCTTTTTCTAACTTGGAAATTTTGACATTAAAGTTGTTGGTACATGGATACCGAATTGAGATTATGGTCGGATGCATTTAAATTATGATAATGCATAGATATGTATGATTTTGTGTTATAGACTAATTTGCAGGTCAATGGGCTATGAAATAGCCAAGGGATAATGGTAATAAAAGCAGATGTCATGACCACCGACCGAGAAACAATATGGTATGAATCTTTGTATGTGAAATTATATTGGTACGAATGCACTATTATGATATATGGACTAGTGCAGGTTTTCGGGTGGTGAGACTGCTCAAACTGAATAAACGATGAAAAAAATCCCAGCAACACGGTGCCACTGTATATTCCATTGTAGGGTGTGGAGCCTAGTCCTATTAAGAGGGGTGGAGGAATTTCCCATCGTGTATCCTCTGAAACCTGGAGTCATGGGAGGATGGTGTTAGCTCACGCTCCCCTAGACGTGTGAAGATGACTTTCAGTTGCCTGCTGGGGAAGCTTGGTCAAGATAGTGACACTTCCGCTTACGAGTTCTATTTGGAGTTAGGTCAATATACTTGACGCTCCAATATAGTCTAGTAGAGGAAGGATAGGAATGGAATATGGAAGTAATTTAGGGAGGAAGGATGAATAGAAATAGTTGAGAGTGTATGGAGATTTTCCTTATGGTGGAATTTATTTTTTTTCCTTCTGAAAAGAAAATGTGTATATTTGTATATTCATAATTACTTAACTAAACTACAATTGTCTAAATAAACCTTGTTGAGCTAGATTATTGTAATTAAGGGATTTCGCAAACATTTGATTGGTTTATTGTCTTTTATAACATGAATAGTCTTGTTGATTGGATTGGATGCATACAGAAATTACTATAGAGGTGATAGTTATTGTTATTAGTACATGCRCGAGACTTGTATGTGCTAGCTACACATGCATTTCTTGCACATGTACACTAGTATGTATGAGTTTTCTTTGGCTTACTTACTGATAATGTTGTTTATTGGATATGAATGTGTGAACCATGTGTCATTTCCCTTGTATTATAAATTACTTAAACTTCAGGATGAATTTTCCTTAAGGGTGGGTGTATGTAACAACCCTAATTAATTAATTAATTATCATGATTAAATATTTGTTTAATGAATATTAGTTTAATTAATTAATTATCATGATTAAATATTTGTTTAATTAATTAATTAATTAATTATCATGATTAAATATTTTTTTAATTAATATTAGTTTAATGAATTAATAATTTTTATTATGAAGACTTAGTTAATAATACAATTGTATTGGTAGTTGGACCCATTTACGGAGGGGAGGATAAGGTGGTTGAGACTTAATAGGGGATAAGGTGGTTGAGATTTAATGGGGGGATAAGGCGGTGAATAATGAGGGAAAGGAGGATAAGGCAAGGGGGAACACTCGGGAAGGGGGTCTTCTTTGGTTGGGAGTAATATTTTAATATTGGAGAAAGGAGAAGGGAGGAGGCAGTGGAGACTGTGTATCTTTTATGCAATTGTTTTGTGTTTACAGACTTGAGGACTTTAACAGGGGGCACCTGTTGCTGGGAATTTTGGGCTCAAGGGCCAGGAAACCGTAAGGAATCCTGGGGCTAGGGAGCTGAATAGGTTGTTCCCAGCTAGTTGGGAGGTTAGTCAGTTTCTGGCAGAGCTTCATCTTGGGAAGAGCTTCAGAACAACATCAGTTTGAGCTATTTATTATCATTAATATGTTGTGTTCATTATTGATATATTGTTCATAGTATTCATGCTGAACATGTTGTTTATTATCATGCTGCTCATTTTTAATTCTATTGAACATTGTTATTATGCTGAATTATGAACTGTAAAGAAATTATGATAGCATTTCTATATTTAAATTTATGTTTTATAAGGCTCTGTCTGGATGGGCCTTACAATAGAGTAGGTTAGATTAGGTCATGTTGTGCGCTTGATTTATTGCATTTCTTGATGTTAGTTATTTCTTTATTATGCATCCATGTTAGCCTATCATGTATATATATTGATGAAAATAAAAAAATGTATTTCTCACATGCTTTTATATTTTCATAAACCAAGGTGGGTAAAATCCCCCTTCCCTCTTGTTACTGATGATTTGTGTTAAAATGTACCAGGAAATGTTAGTATGATATAGGCTACAAGTATTGGAGTATCATAGATGTTTAGGTTCGAATACACTCTATGGTGAGGACATGTCCCCATGTTGGAGCTAGATGTTACCCCCTGTCACCTAGGGGTAATTGGAGGTGATCATGTATCATGGCCCGTAATGAAGACAATGATCATGATAATCATGATTATCGGTATTCTCACAAGAAGCAGACCAGCAACCCCTCATATGGCTCCCTCCTCATCATCTCATATCATCACACCCGATCAACATGGTTAATCAGAAGATGTTTTTCCAACACATTATAAGGTACATCAGTCCTTGTTTCATATAAATTGTCATATTTAATGCATTTGGAATGTGAGTGAGGATCATGGATTGAAGTTGGATATAGGATAATAAGCTCAGAAGTTATGTTTTTTTCCTTATTTCACCTTAGTGGCCATCATTAGTGTCCTAGTCTTGTGTTGTCACTCTTGGGGAACAGAGGTACTATTTGGAGGCTTTGATAAGGATAATGTAATGTTCCCCCCGATACTTAACACTTTTCACCCTAGGGAATTCCACAATGTAATAAAATTTGGTATGGTTTTTACATGTACACCAAAAAGGCATGTGGTTCATCCTCCTATGAGAAGAAGGGATAGAATGTTGAGGTTGATGCAACTGCTATAAAAAATAAAGAAAAAATGTTATTAAATAAAGAAAGAAGTGTGGGATAAATCATTTCTAACTTGAAAATACAAATTCCATCTTGATCTCTACCCCCTCATTATGAGTTGATATCCCCTAGTTATAATGCACTGAATGCATATCAAAATGAAAGGACATGATCCCAACAAGAAAAGAAATAATAAAATTCTTGAAATGCAACTTTTCTTCATGGGATATTAGATTTTTGCAGCCCATATGGAAGAGGTATCCAAAGATAAAGTGGCAAGCATTAAAGGTCATCCAGTCTTGAGGGATTTTGAATATGTTTTTAGGGAAATCCCAGGACTTCCACCAAAGAGAGACATTGATTTCTCTATTCATTTGGTGCCAGGAGTTTCCCTAGTGTCTAAGACAACTTATAGAATGGGCACGCCATAATTGAAAGAGTTGTAGATGCAACTTGAAGAATTGTTAAAGAAAGGGTATATACACCCAAGTGTGTCACCTTGGGGTGCCCTAGTGTTATTCACGAAAAAGGAAGATGGAACATTAGGGTTGTGTATTGATTTCAGGCATCTGAAAAAGGTCACCATAAAGAAAAAGTATCATATTCCAAGGATTAATGATTTGTTTGATCGGTTTAAATGCACAAGAATATTTTCCAACATTGACTTGTAACCAGGCTATCACCAAGTTAGGATGAAGGAAGAAGACATCAACAAGATAGCATTTAGGACAAAATATGGGCATTATGAATTCACGGTAGTGTCATTTGGACTATCAAATGCCCCATCTATTTTTATGTGTCTGATGAATGGAGTGTTCAGAGAGTACCTGGAAAATTTTGTAATCGTATTCCTAGATGATATACTCATCTACTCTAAGTCATGGGAGGAACATGAGTAGAATTTAAGAATGATTCTAAAAATTTTAAGAGAACATAAATTGTATGCTAAGTTAAGTAAGTGCATCTTTTATCAAAAGAAGATTCACTACTTGGGGCATATTATATCAACAGATGGGATAGCAGTGGATCTAGAGAAGATAGAGGTCATTAAAGGATGGCCTGCACCAAAGAATGTGATAGAGTTCATATCATTCATAGTTCTTGTCGCTTTTTACCGAATATTCATAAAAGAATTCTCAAAGATTGCAATCCCAGTCACTTATTTTTAAAATAAGGGAGTGAAACTTGAATGGACTCCCAAGTGTGAAGAGAGTTTTCAGCAGCTGAAAAACATATTAACAAGTGTGTCAATATTAAATATTTCAAATGAATATGAAGATTTTTTTGTGTGCACTAATGCATACAAGGAAGGGCTTGATGGATTCCTCGGTTAAAAGGATCATGTGGTATGCTATGATTCCAAAAATTTAAAAGAGAATGAGAGGAATTATGCTACACATGACCTGGAATTAGAAGCAATTGTACATGCATTAAAAATGTGGAGACATTACTTCATGGGGAGGAAATTTGAGCGAAGGATAGACCACTGTGGTCTGAAACATTTTTTTGGGCAGCCAACATTAAATGTCAAACAAACTAGATGGCTAGAATTTCTGACTGAATATGACTTTGAAATTAATCATATAAAAGGAAAGGAAAATCAAGTGGTTGATGCAATCAGCAGGAGAGCTCATGAAGTGCATATTGTAGCCGTCAACATTTACAGGACTGATTTGAAAGATCAAATCATTGTAGCAGCAAATTCAAATCAACAATATTCGAAAATAAAAGAAACATTATAGCAATGCAATTTTCAGTAGAAATTTAATTGCTATGAGATGAAAGATGATGGAATTCTCATATACAAAGGAAAAGTTTATGTGTTGAATTCCAATGAGATGAAAAATGCAGTGCTAAGAGGGATACATAATGCGCCATGTGTTGGGCACCTAGGATATCAAAAGACAATTGGATCTATAATAAGCTAATATTTTTTGCCAAGAATGAAGAAAGAAGTGGCTAATTACATAGCCAGATGACTAGAGTGCTAGGAAGTGAAGACTAAAAATAGAAACCAATAGGGTTGCTACAGTCATTTCCCATTCTAGACTAGAAGTGGAAATTTGTTACAGTTGATTTTATTACAAAGCTACCCATAAAAACAAAGCAAAATGATTCCATCATGGTGGTGGTGGACAAATTAACTAAGGAAACGCATTTTATTCCAGTGAAAACTACACACAAGGAAACAAATATTGCAGAAATTTATATGAAAGAAATTGTTGGGCTACATGGGGTGCCTAAGGAAATCATTTCAGATAGAGATCCAAAGTTTACTTCCAATTTTTGGAAAGGTTTGTTCAAGAGCTTTGGGACAAATTTAAATCTCAGTACAACATATCACCCAGAGTCAGATGGGAAAATAGAGAAGACTAACAGAATCATTGAGGACATGCTCAAAATGTATGTAATTGATCAGCCATCAAAGTGGGAGGATTATATTCATTTAGTGTAATTTTCTTACAATAATGGGTATCAAGCCTCATTGAAAATGTGTCCATTTGAAGCATTGTATGGCAGAAAGTGTAACACGCCAGTGAGTGGGATAATCCAGCAAACAGAGAAGGTATTGGGCCAGTTTTATTAAATGAAATGAAAGAGCAGATGGAAAATATCAAGAAGAATTAAAAGGTTTCCCAGGATAGGAAGAAAAGTTATGTAGATAAGAATAGAGTGTTTAGATATTTTAAAGTGGGCAAACATGTGTTTTTAAAAGTGAAAACAAAGAGAATTTTGCTAAGATTAGGAAGTTTCCCAACGTTGGCAATAATATATTGTGGACCTTTTGAAATCTTAGAAAAGATAGGGTCATTTGCATATATGATAGCATTACATGTATCCATGAGAGTGCATAATTTATTTCATGTGTCATTAATATGTGTCCAACCCTAACCACATAATTGATTGGACTGTGATCCAGGTGGAGCATGAAAGGAATTTTTTGGTGGAACCAGTACGCATCATGTACCGGAAAGTCAAAGTGCTCAAGAACAAGGTCATAGGGCTAGTAAAGGTTCAATGGACCTTCTATAGTCCTAAATATTCTACAAGTGAGCATGAATAAAACACGCGGGAAGAATACCCACATTTTTTTGTCAATTTTGAAGAAAACAAAATGTGAGACTCCATTTTGAGCAGCTAGAGTTATGGAACCACGTATCAGAGTCCTAGTCAACTGCCTTGGGGGTCCTAATAATATAATGGAAAATTCCTTGGGTTAGCCCTGATAAAAAAATGGTACATTTCTTAGGTTAGCTCTTATAAACGAATGGTACATTCCTTGGGTCTACGAGTTGAGAGGAACCAAAGATTTTGGTGGGAGATGTTGTTGGAGTTGTGAAATTGCATAATTTTATTTATTTAATCATTGCGATGTGAATTTGTGTATGTGTGTATATCGGCATAGTGTGCACCGAGAATGATGCACAATTCTAGGGGAGGGGAATGTAACATCCCTGTTATAATCCCCAGTTTAATTAATTCTTAATGTAGATATAATATGTCACTATGATCAAGCGATGTAATATGTGAATTGTATTTCTAAATTTTAATAATAAAATGTGATGCCAACTGCTAAGGGGACATGGATAGAGATGGGATATGAACTAATCCATAAGATAGGGGAGGGTCTAGGAGAATTTTTAGGAGATGGATCCAAGGGGGAAATACCCATGTCTATTAATTCCACCCACATACCTAAATTTTATTATGACTATGTATTAAACTCTATTGTACAATGTAATTTTTACGTTACCAACACTAGCATTAATTTGGAAAAGTTGTTTACATTGATTTTGTATGTGCAGTTACATTATTATTACACTTTAATAAATTCATCTAAAAATATTGAATGTGTTTTTTATTCATTAAAACATGTTACACTAAGTTGTAGAGTGCACCATTGACATTTCTAGGTCATTATTTGTCAAATATTAGTGCATGATGATGTGATCAATATTCTCTACAAATGAGAACTAAATAATCTTGCGGATATTAATGGAGAGTGTAATATGTACTAAGGATATGTGAGCAAGAATAATTATCTCGCGTGCATTTTTTGGATCCATGTTGAAACCGTAGTTGGTGTTCCTACATGGTCTCGGCCTCTGGTGGGGGCACAAGTGCCCCTTTTGTCGATATTTTTTCCTTCTCTTCTCTGATCTCTTTCCTTCACAATCCTTCAAATCACCCCCCGTCGTTATTCGTGAAAAATATGGATGGGTTATGAGTGTTCCAGTCCAAGACAACTCCAGAAATCTTTCTCTATGATTTGCATAAAATGGTTTGAATGGACAATTTACACGCATTTGGTCTTCTCCCAGAGCTATGGTGATTTGGGTTTACAAGAAAAGGAGACCCCTGATAAAAGGACACCTCTCCCATTCCTTCTATGGAAGGGGTTTCTTTTCTTTTTTATTTGAGGAAAAGGAAGACTGATATTTGATCTTCAAAAGCGATCCTTATTTCATAGGTTCCAGAGGTGTGTATCTTATTCGTTGGACTCTAAATTTATATTCGGAGAATGATAGCCCCTCAATCGTACCACTTTGGGTTCATTTTCCCTACCTTCATCTACACTATTGAAACAATGACACCATTTGCAATATAGGAATTACCCTAGGAAAATGCATAGACGTATGAGTTGAACCTAAAGATGGTATGCAGGCATGTGCTCAAATCTATGTGTTGAGG
>JZKD02S1114187.1:0-12997 GCA_000966675.3 Picea glauca | reverse complement strand
GGTGAACCATGTAAATCTATGTCTCTCTCTTTTATTGTGTATCTTCTGTGTTTTGTTTCCGAATTTGTTTTATTTTATTGCTCCGCGGTCCTATTTTTCTAACACTTCCTAACCCGAGTTCAAAGGAATCTTCCATCTTCTTGTCATAGAAGTTTTTTGCAAGGTACTTCTTCTAAAATTATATTTTTAACTTCTTGCAAGTCATCCTATTCTCATTAATGTGCTCAAATTGTTTCAACTGATCCCACAACATAGCATCTTTTCCATGCAAATGGTAGGTGGAAATTGTGGCTTCTAAGTAAGATGAGTAGTTGTACAACTGAAAATAATTTCTTAATCCAAGAAACCAAGATTCTGCATCATCTTCCCTTTCTATATCACCATCAAAGGAATATTTCTTAAGCTTCCTCAACTCTCCTTGCAAACTATACAATTCATGTCTTCTTCTTTGGTTCCTAACATGAGACATTTCTGGACTGCTTATGGAATCTTCAGATGCAAAAAATTTCCTTGTTGAATAAGGAGGTGAGTGATGTTCATGAATTCTATCAGTACTTCTTAAATGACCAGTTCTTATTTAAGTATCTCTTCTTTCATGATGTATGGCATTTTCCTCTTGCCTTGATCCCGGTCCATTCCTTTCCTGCCTATGCAACCTATTTAAGATTTGCATCACTTGAGAATTTATTTTGTTTTGTTCTCTCATCATATTCTCATTGTCTAATTTGATATACACTTATATATTGAATCTTCTCATAGAATCTATTAATGTTTATTGTTCCCCTCTATTATGGTGCCCATTGGATTTTGTCTTTGCATTACCAACATAAATATTTTGGCCTTTGTCTTTTTTCTCATGAATCAAGGCTCCTTCTCCTTCCTCCATTTCCCAAATATGCATTCTTATATTGAAATTATATGTTTATATCTCTTAATTTTTAAAAATGTGCAAGAAACCATTTTCATTAGAGTTAAACAAATTTAAAAAAAATTATCAATTAATGCCATATGTCCTTTTTATGCTCAATTCATGAAAAATTATATCCTAGTTCTCCAAATTCAAATAATTCCAAGATATTATCATCTTTCACCCCATTTGTGCACTTCCTTCCATTGGTGCAATTTTATTGAAGGTGAACTTCTGCCGACTACAGAGGAAAATATGTTAGGAATTAGAGAAATTGAGACATAGATAATAGTAATGACAAGGAATTCATAGAAACTCTCATATTTTCAATCAGATTCTCTAGTTGATAGTTGTCCTTCATAAATTAGCCATGTAAGAGGATCTGGTTGAGTATCAGTGACAATGATAGGTTGGATATAGTGGCACGTTGACAGTGACATTGATAGGTTGACAAGTTAGAGGTTGATGTGACAATGCAGTGAGAGTGATAGTGATTATGGTAGTGATAGTTGGTTTACACTTATATTTCAGGGTGGAAATATGGGGTAAGAAAAGGGGGTTGTAGCCTCCATCTGGTTGGTGGTGGAGAACTCATAGAGTTGGATCTTCCTTCAAGTTGGAGAATAAGAATCAGGGGGTTGTACCCTCCTTCCTATTAGATCCATAGAATTAGGGAGTTGGAGGTTCCTTTAGGTTGGAGGCTGAGAATCAGGGGGTTTCAGCCTCCTTCTAGTTGGAGCCAGAGAATTCACGGAGTTGTAGCTTCCTTTAGGTTGAATCTTGTAAATATGGGGTCGTAGCCTCCTTCCAGTTGCAGCTGGAGAACTAGGAAGTTGGTGCTTCCAATGAATGTATTCTTTGATATATAAGAAAGAATTATGTGGTTTTATCTCGTTTGGGTTTCCACATAAATTTTGGTGTACTTTGTACTTGATGATATGTTGTTGATGTTATGTTTCTTATGTTTATATGCTCATGATATATTGATGATATATTGTTGATTGATTTGAATTACATATTGTTGTTAAAAGTAGTAAAAGTGCTCATATTGATTCACCCCCCCCTCTTAGTATTCCAACAATTTGTATCTGAGCAGGTTCCTTCAAGAAACAGTTTAGTAACTGAAATGGAATACCACATTTTGATGGACAGAACTATGCATTCTAGAGTAGAAGAATGAAAACGTATGTACAAACACAAAGATTTTTTGTTTGGCAGTTAGTAGTAGACGGTTACAAAGAACCTACCATTCCTCCAAAAGATAACGATGGAAATAAATTCAGTCAAAATAATTCAAGGGATAAAAATGATATCCTTAATGGTATGGTTGATTGAGTATATGTCAAATTTATGCATTGTGATTCGACAAAGGAAATTTGGGACAAACTTTAGAATGTTTATGAAGGAGATGCCAAAGTCAAGGAAGCAAAGCTTTAGACTTACAGAGGTAAATTTGAACTCTTGAAAATGAAGGACGATGAAGATATTGCATCTTACTTCTTACGAGTTGAAGAAAGAGTGAAGGTTATTAAAGGAATGGGAGAATAATTTGATGAATCTATAATTGTTCAAAGGGTAATGAGGTATATTCCAATGAGATTTGATCCTAAGATTTAAGCACTAGAATAAAGAAAAAATCTAGGTACGATAAGAATGGATGATCTACATGGACTATTTACAACTTTCTAAATGAGAACAAATCAGGTAAATCCATCCAATACAGAAGAAACCTTCAAAGAATCCAAGAATACAAAGAAGAAGAAAAATCTTGAGTCAAATTCAAATTGTAGTTGTAGCGATGATTTAGACGAGGATAAAGAAATATCCAACTTTGTAAGGAAGTTAAAGAAAGGAACTGGAAAGCACAAATATATGATTCCCTTAGAATGTTTTAATGGTGGTAAATTTGGTCATTTTTCAAATAAGTGTCCTTGTGCTAAGAAGTGAGATAGTGATGAAGAAGATGATCCAAAGAAAGAAAAGAAATAGCAAAAGGGAAACATAAGTAAATTCTTCAATAAGAATCTCTACTCAAGAGAAGACATTTCTTCATCTAATGAAGATGATGAAAGCGATAGTGACTAAGAGAGAGTACTCTTTATGGCTACATAAAATAAGAAAAGAACACCTGAAAGTGAAGAAGAAGGTGAAGAGGATGTTGAGGATAAATTAATCAATGCTTTAAATAAGTTGAATAAATAAAGGAAGAAAAACAAATCTTTCAAAGAAGAAAACATCTTCATGAAAACCCAACTTGAAGTAAGGTAAGACAAAGGAAGAAGAAGTAAGAAAGAAAAAGAGTGTGAGAAGCTTGAAGAGGAAATTTTGACATTAAGAGTTGAAGTCAACAAGCTCAGCAATAACTTGAAAATTTCTCAAGTGTTAGAAAACATTCTTGGAAATCAAAGGCCATATAATGACAAATCTGGACTAGGTTACAAGAATGTTCATTTTGAGGAAGGTTGAAGCTCCATAACAAAAGAAACAAAACAAAAGAGTTGTGAAAAAGTTATAAAAGGAAAGAATCATGGACAACAAGAATCAGAAAGGAGTGAATACAAAAGACCTTCTACATTCAGGAAACAAAGAAACTTCAAACATGATCAACCAAGACATGAATACATAAGGACTACACCACAAGGAAGATCATTCACTCCTAGGTATGTAAATTTATTTTATGGTGTTTTTTTTAATTGTACTAAATTTGGACATAAAGTTGTAGATTGCAGTTATTATGAAAGAAATCTTCAAGAAATAAATTCTTTTGTGGCTCCACATAATATTGAATGTTACAAGTTCCAAAACTATGGACACATAGCTTGAAATTGTATAACCATGATAGAGCCTCCCATGAAGGAACACACTGATGTCAGATACAAGAAAGTTTGGAGAAAAAATGAAAAACAAGAAGAGAAGGTGAATGAATACCAAGTCCTAGAGATTGTACTCACAATATTTATCACAACACAAGATCATAATGAATTCGTAGGCCAAGAGGAAGATGACAGAATATTGAAAGAGGATGAAGTCAAAATTCCAGAAGAAAATGTCAAAATTCAGAAAGAGGATGAAAAGGAAGATGATGAATCCACAGATGAAGAGGGATATTGATCTACATTAGAGAATGTGTTGTTCTGAGCCATTCATCTTGGAGACTCCTAGTGAATATGAATATTGAATAGGGGGATTCAGTGCAATAGTGACTATCGATCAAAGAACCATCCTTTGAGCAATTTGAAGTATTTGGAGAGACAAATTCTTAGCAGTCAAATAGAAGAAGTACAAAATGATAGACACATCATCATTGTGGACAACTGAGTAGCATATTTATGGACATCTTATGACATATGGACAAAGATAGATACTTAGAAGGTATAAAAAAGATGCATAGTAGTTATGAACAATTTGTGACATATGGACATAGATGGATACCTAGCAGGTAAAAAAACTTAAGTCAGAGAAGATGCATAGCAGTGTATTTGCAATTGGAATAAGTGGAATCAATTGGAATTGGTTGGTCTCATAAAGTAAAAAAGGGAAAGGCACAACAAAACGGGGAAAGAGAAACATCCATCAAAAGCTATATCATCAGAGGGACATTGTTGAATAGTATGGTCATGACAGATAATTTTAAATCAAGTAATGAAATATTTTTATATATATCATAGAATTACAAGAGGAAGTACCAATGGACAATTAGCAAGAACTCAAAGAGAGGAAAAGAAACACTTACAAGTATCCCTACATTTATCTACACAACATCTTGTAGAGAAGTCAAGGGAAGACAAGTAATGAAAAATGAAAGATCAGTAGCATACACACATAGGGAGACATACCGAAAGGGGGAGTTATCCTTTTTGCCATGATGTCAAAGGGATAAAAATATAAATATCAGAAGAATAAGAATTCGGAGAATGATTGTTTAGAAAATGTATACTTTCAGGAAAAATAACATGAGGAGAAAAACATGTGAAGAGAAAGAAGAAAGGCATGGAAACATAAAGAAATAACTAAAGAATGAAGACAAGGAGAGAAACCCTTTTCCATTAATGTTAAGAGGGGAGAGTGAGAAACAATGATGAGGATAAATGGTCATAGGGGGATCATGAGTGTTTCCATCAATGTTGGTGTTTCCATCAATGCCAAAGGGTGATATTCTTGGACAGTTGGTTTGGAAAGTTGGGTGTCATTGATTTCAACCCTTGGAGAAGTTTGGAATCCCTAAATATGTTGTTGAGATTGATGGTGAGTTATTTTTCATTGATGGAGTGGTTAATGTCAACATATTTGTTGGGTGCATTTGTTGAAGTCTACCTGAAGCCTCAAAGGTGTGGTTATGGGACCCAAAGTTGGTTGAGGAATATGGACATGAAGGATAGTGTAAATAAAGTTAAGACACTTATAGATGCATAGTCATTGTCATGTCATTTTCAGTGATAGGTGGTACACCACGTGGTTCCTCACGGTTAGGAAGATATAGCCTTGTGAAGTTGGAAGCCCTGAAGAATGGTCAAGAAGACCTTAGTTACAATTCAATTATTGAATGGATAAAGTGGTTGTGACAAGAAAGTACTCGAAGCCCTAAGATTAAGGAAAGAGGTTACTATGAAAAATTCATAAACACCTCAAGGAGTCTCTCATAAAATACACATAGACTTACATTGAATATATATCTTGTGAGAATTTAATGATATAGTATTTTGATCTATTGGTGAATCTAACGACAAGTATGAAGCAATGGATAAACTGTGAGGAAAGATAGAATATTTTGGAGTTGAAGAGTGCTAGGGTTTCTATAAAACCCTAATTAAGAAGGCCCTGGTGGGTGAGCTTGAGGGTGTCTAGTGAGGTACCCCCATGGGTTTCCTAGGGAATGTCATGGAAGGCCTTGCATGACAGGTAGTCTTTGTTCCGCGAGGACAAGACAAAATTGGGGAAATGTTGGTACCATGAGGTTGAACATTGTTGGAAGAGTTGCAAGTCAATGTTACAGTACAACACACCAACTACATATCATAGGTATGCCTATGTGATTTTATCTTATGCTTGGTGATGGTATGGTACATTCTTGAGAGGCATGTCTTATTGATGCATCATACATCTTGGTGATAGTGGTATGCTACATTGAGCAGTAGTACATATTGGTTGTATCAGTATCTTGGTATTTGGTTTGGTTACATGGCGATGATGCTATGGTACATACTTGAGGCTTATTCTTGGTATACTATTTAAGAATTGGCACATGGTGTATGGTTTTTAGTGATACATTATTGAGGATTACACTTAGTATATGAAAACACATGTATGTGATAAATATCTTGGTGATGTAGGTACTTGGTTGAGGTACACCATTGATGATACTTTCTTGATATATCCTATGGTACTTCGTGTATGGCATGATTGAGTGATATGGTATATGGTTGGGATACATTGTTGGTACATGGTATGGTACATGTTTTTATGCACATTGTTGATACATGTTATGGTACAAGAATGGTAACTGGTATGGTTTTGATGTACATGGTTGATGGTTGAGGCATATGATACATGTTATGGTGCATGGTTGATGCACAGTTTGGTATAGGTGATGATTCATGTTTGATGCACGGTTTGGTATGGGTGTTGGTGCATGGTTGATACACCTATTGTGGTAAAGTTTGTGGTACATGGTTGATGTTTGGTATGGTAAAGGTGGATGGTTTGGTACATTTTTGAGACACGTATCTTGTGATGATATGTTGGTGATCTTGGTACATACTTGGTGGAGGCATGTGTTGGTGATGTTGGACATCTAATTGAGAGGTGTCATTGGTATATGATCCATGTGAGAGGATCTAGTTGAGTATGAGTGACAATGATAGGTTGGATACAGTAAAAGGTTGAAAGTGATAGGTTGACAGTTATAGTGGTAGGTTGACAGGTTATAGGTTTATGTGACAGTGGCAGTGACAATGATAGTGATTGTGGTAGTAAAAATAGTTCTACACATATATTTCAGGGTGACAATACGGGAAAAGTAAAGGGGTTTGTAGCCTACTTCTGGTTAGTGCTGGAGAACTCAAGGAGTTGGATATTCCATTAGGTTGGATCCTGAGAATTAGGGGTGTGTATCCTCCTTCCGGTTGGATCCAAAGAATCAGGGAGTTGGAGCTTCCTTCAGGTTGGACCCTAAGAATCAGGGGGTTGGAGCTAGAGAATTCAGGGAGTTGTAGCTTCCTTCAGGTTGGAGCCTGTAAATAGGGGGTCATAGCCTCCTTCCATTTGTAACTAGATAATTGGGAAGTTGGTTCTTCCAATGAATGTATTCTTTGATATATAAGAAATTATTTAATGTTTTTCTCCCGTTTGAGTTTCCACGTATTTTTTTTTGTATTGTGTACTTGATGTGATTTTGTTGACGTGATGGTGATTATGTTTATATTCTCATGATATATTGATGATATACTGATGATATGTTGATTAAGTTCAATTTTATATATTATAGTTAAAAGGGGTAAAAGTGCTCATACTAATTCACCCCCCCTCTCAGTATTCCAACATAAGCATGCATTGAAATATATTAATGTAGAATATGATAATCTAATATCAATAACTTGTGACAAAACAAGGGCAATAAATATTTCAAAGAATCATGTTATGCACTAAAAAAAAAGCATATTACAATCAGGTACCATTTCTTAAGAGAACAAGTAGTAGAACAAAATGTCAATATATTATCACCAAAGAACATGTGGATATTTTCACAAAACCCCTTTTGAAAGAGATATTTGAATATCTCAGACAAAAATAGTGAGTAATATCCATATCATCACTAAGTTCTTAAGGAGAAGCACCAGTTCAAGGGGAGCATCCATTTTCCATTGATGTCAAAGGTGGAGAGTTGCAAACATGGGGATAATTATTTATATGCTTGGAGGACTATGTGTTTCGTTGCAGGATTTTCATCAATGAAAAAGGGGGAGATTGTTGGAATTATTGTCATCGATTTCAATGAATTAATAATGTCATTAATATCATATTATGACATTACAATACACAACATTTCAAATATTGATTTATATATAGGTTTACAAGTATATTAAAAAAAGGGATGCATCTGAAAAAGTAAAAACTAAAATGATGGATTCAAATCCATGGGTTTGGGATATTTTCCCATGTTATTTGGAAAACTAAAATAAAAAAAAGGGAATTGATTATTTAAATAATGGACATGTCCCTTCATGAAGGGTTGTGAAAAAGTATAAAAATATATAGTTTCGAGAGAAAATGTGTGTGTGTGTGTGTGTGTGTGTGCAAGATGTAGTAATATTTGGATAAGTGGATGAGAAAATATTGAATATTATTCCAAAAGGGAAGATTTGTGAAATTAGTTTAAGGTCATAATTCCATTTTTGCGATAAATTTTATTCTAGAATGTTTCATACCATGAAATTTTGAAGAGACGGAAGAGATATCTATGGGTACTCTTTGCAAAACAAAGGAGAAATATAGAGGTACCTTAGGTAACAATTCCATATGTTGGTTCACTATACTTTTTGAGGTATGCTATGTGGAAGTTAGGGCTTCTGAATGGTCCCAAGATTGGTTTCAAATAGGTTAGTTTGGAATTTTCACTATAACTTATTTTCTAGGACTCTTGCGACTATGAAATTTTTATAGAACAAAGGAGACATACAAAATTACCTGAGGTAAAAATTTCATAATTGTATTTGCAAAATTGGATATGTGGGATGTTGTATAATTTCATTCTTGGGAAGAGTCCCAAAACAACAAGCTTTAAGAAATTTACCATTTGGAAATTAAAATTTTGGTTAGACCTGGTAAAGGAAGAATTTGTGAACAAACCTACTGAAGGTAGAAGAAGTGAGTAGACCTGGTGAAGGAAGAAGCATCAAGAAGACCTAGTGAATTCAGAAGCATCAAGAAGGCCTAGTGAAGGAATAAGTAACATGAATATTTGGTGAAGGTTGGTGCATCTGACACAAAGAGATTGATGTCTCTTGCTAAGTTTGTGCTTAGTGGTGGAGGTTGTTGCCTCCATAAGATTGGTGTCTATGAAGATCTGTAAAAGTAGGTTGGTTACTACCAAGATTTGTACCAGTGGGGATTGGTGTCTCTAGTTGGTTGGTTCATACAAATATTTGTAACAATAGGTTGGTCCCTACAAAGAATTATAAAGAAAACTTTTGTAGTTCTCCCTTGAAGGGGTTTTGATATAAATCTTTTGTTCCATGTTCTATAGCTAATAGATATCATATGCGATTATTTTCTTATGGTTGATGAATATTTGAAAAAGAAAAAAATTGTCTTATGCTAATTAACCCCCCCCCCCTCCCCCGCGCGCATTCAGTATAAGTGTGTGCTCAATAGTTCTTTGAATAGGTGTTGGTGCATTTTGGTATACCTAGGAGCATCATCTCAGATAGAGATACTGGATTTATCAGTGCCTTTTGGACTACACATTGGGAGAAGAAGGACATGAAGTTGAAGAGATCTACAACATTCCATCCATAGATATATGGGAAGACAAAAGTAGTCAACAAGACTTTGGTACATATTTTGAGGGGTTACAATCAAAAGCATCCAAAGACCTAGGATGGAAATTTGATTTATGTTTATCACTCTTATAATAGATAAATCCATACTTCTATTGGTAAGTCCCCTTTGGAAAATTTCTTTGGGTATTTCCCAGCTTCACCCTTGGATGTTTCCTATGGACATAAAGGAGTGAGGGAAGACATCATATGAGAAGCATTGAAAGCAGAGAATTTTATTGAAAATATTAGGCATATTCATTTGCAAGTATATGTGATGCTAAATAAGATCCAGTCTTTATGGTATGGCCTTTTTGAGGTGTTATAGAAGGTGGGAGATAATTCCTACAAACTCATTCTACCCCCATACATGCACTTTTACTTAGTAGTGAGTGTGGATAATTTGAAACTATATGATCCTTCTATGTTGGATTAGAAGGTGGAGCAGGTCCTACCTACAACAAAGGAATTAGCACTAGCTGCTCAGGAAGAGTTGGTAGAAGATGTAGTTTTGTAGAGGAAGTTCAGAACTACAAGACAGGGGTAGCTTGAACTTTGGTAGATTGGGTTGAAAGGACAACTTCGAGGAAAAGAAAAATGGTACTCCAAGGAGAAGGTAGAGGAAAAATGTCATTGCCTCATTTAGTATAGATTTTAGGGGCCAAAAGCCTCCCTAAATAGGGAGGTATGATCTGGATGAGATCACCATACAATTTTTCATCTATCTTGACACTTTCTGAGCGGAAAAAAATTGAAGGAATCGACTTGCAGGGCCATTTTAATGGCAGGCTGTAGTTTGGAACATCGGGATCTAAAAAATTATGCATCCATTTTGAATCATTAAATGTCATTTTTTGGGGTTATGATGTCCAGAACTTGTCTGCATACCCTCGATGATTTTATACGGTTTGAGACTTTTCCAACAATGCAAAAATCGCCTCAATCAGAGCTCAGTGTCTCGCAAGTTGATCTACCTTGTCAACAACCACGGTACGAGTGGATGCCACATTATCCCCCATTAGTCACATGTGTGGGGCTAGCCACATGTGTACTTTTGACAATATTCTAGAAGGTCCAAACCAAATCACTAATTAAGGGTTGAGGAAGTCAATACCCTAACCCTAGATGACTATCGAATCGACAAGCTATGTTAAATATTGATCCACTAGGAGGATAAAGGGTTCCATTATTTAGCATTGTGTTTATTACATAGTTGAGAAGAGAAGCTAGGAGTGGTATTTTGAGAGAATAAAAGAGGAGGAAAATATTTTTTTGCATCCATATAGGCCATAATGTCAAAGGAAAGTCCACAAAGAGTGCCTCTTTCTTTGTATCTGCATTTCCACAACTGAAGAAAAGAGAGGAGACCATAGGCCTCACCTTCTAGCTAGGCTTTTTCTCATATCGAGATCCTTAGGATATATCTTGCGTTCATTTGTGTGGGGATGGTGTGTCCTTTTTCTCGTTTCCTTCATTTTTTCATTCATTTATTTTCATAAATATGAACAATAAGATGGTAATAACTAGTCTGGGATCTCAGGAGATAAATTGCATAATCTAAGATTATATAATAGTATAAGGTCTATTGCGGAAAGTTGTTCCAATGGATTATCCACATCAATTTACAGATCAAATGACATATCAGAAACCATAAAAGAAAAGAGATCTTCTCCGTTTGAGAGTTGAATCTTAAATCAAGTTTGTCACATGTTTCCTGGATTCCTCCTCTAGGGAATTCTGAAAGAAAGGAACTTATGCATATTTAAATACAAAAGGGGGAAAGATGAGGAATTATGGAAAGAAATATGTCATCATATCAAATAATTAGTTCAATCCTCTTCTAGGCTAAAAGACAACAAAAAATCTAAACCTCAGGAGCAAAGAATTCTAGCCAACTTGAACATAGACTTAAGAATGTTTGCATAAACAACCCCATCTCGCTTTCCTCAATGATTTCCAAAAACATGGTCTCTGCCACCTTGAAACTTTATCAAACTCAATTTTGATGGAACCTTAAAGGAAAATCCTAGATAGTAGGTGCACGTGGAGTATTCAAAGAATATTTAGGCAAAGTTCTTAGAATATATGAAAAATTCCTTGCGATTGATACAAACAATTATATGGAATTGGTAACCCTCGAAAGTAGACTGCACATTGCTATAGCCCAAGGGCATGAAAGGTTGATTGTAGAAGGAGAGTCACTCATTCTTGTGAACGTTCTTAAGAGACTGTTAATGACACTAGATTAGATAAATTGATAAGTAGTTAGAGGATGACCTCATGATGGGAATCCATACCTAAAACCATGAACCAAAAACCTATGAATATACCTCTACATGTTAAGTGCGAAGAAAAGTGTCTTATTAATAGACTAGCCAATATGGATGTGAATTTTGAGGTCCAAGAATTAGAGGTCTCATGGGATGATATGTCCAAAAGTAATTTAAGGGAAGATTGTATGAATATTTAAACCTTAAAGATGACACCCACAAATGGGGTGATAGTAATGTTACCTCACAATTTAAGGAAATGATGTGGTCATGAATAGAAAGAGATAAAGAAATAAGATGAGAAAGAGCAACAAGACTTCATTCCACAATGAGGAAGTGATACAAGAATTTGGGAACTCAAATATGAATATGGAAATATCAAAATACATATAAGGGAAGAACAATTTAGAATCTTAACTATGAAAATCTCTATACATTTTGCATTAGTCAAAATGCAAAAGAAAAAATAAAAACAACATTTATTATCTTCTTATTATTATATTCAAATTATATAAAGTAAAAAAATATATTGATATTAGTGAAAATGCAAAAATTAAAAGAAAAAATAAAAACAACATTTATTATCTTTTTATTATTATATTCACATTATATAAAATAAAAAAATATATTGATATTAGTGAAAATGCAAAAATTAAAAGAAAAAATAAAAACAACATTTATTATCTTCTTATTATTATATTTAAATTATACAAAGTAAATAAATATATTGATATTATAATTAAATCTGAATCTTGCAAGCCTTAACAAATGACCTAGTAAGAATACACCTTTCATATATTAATTAATATACAAATAAATCTTCTCATTATTATATTCAAATTATACAAAGTAAATAAATATATTGATATTATAATTAAATCTGAATCTTGAAAGCCTTAACAAATGACCCAGTAAGAATACACTTTTTATATATTAATTAATATACAAATAACTAATTTATTTATTTTTAAAAGTTATATTGATAATTTATATAATAAATATGTAGTGAGTTAAATTATTATTTACTTGAGTAAAAAGTTTCGTTATTTTCTGGAAAATATCTCTTTTTACATTGATTAGAAAGCTTTATATTTTGTATTATTTTCTAGAAAAGATGTCGTGGTAGAAAATAAAAAAAATGGAACCTTCGACCTCTTCTGAGCACGGGAAGAACCATTGATGAAAAAGAATCATAAGTCGATAATTTTAAAATAAATCAATTTAATAACATAACTTTATTCTTAAGAAGGAAATCTATAACAGTACAGCTTATAATTTTATTTTTA
>JZKD02S1114176.1:0-12997 GCA_000966675.3 Picea glauca | reverse complement strand
TGGGAAACATAGCATCCGACTCTTTCTTCTCTTATCACCAAGAGAAACACTCTGAAAGAGACTGCCCACAATGGGTGCATGCCATGAATTAGATGGCCAACCAGTTTCTAGATGAAGTTTCCTTAACCGAACAATCAAGCAACTTAGTTATGAATACTATTGATCAGGAAGAAGTTGATCCACGAAAAGAAACAACCATGCTAATATGGGACCCTGACCTACCAATGCCTTTCGATGACCTATTTGAGGTTCAAGAACCACCTGTAGAGGTCTTGGCTGTGAAAACACGAAGTAGGGGTCAACCTGTCTCAAACAATCTTACTTCTGCCCAAAATTCGAGAGGAAAACCAGCTCTCGATCACCCGAAAGCACCTTTTTTCCCTTGAAGAAATCCTATAAACATCCATACACGAGAATCACCCAAGCTAGACTACAACATAGTAGAAGACTTGAAAAAATTGAAAGAAAATATATCGGTCATGGACATATGTAGAATCCCTCAGAAAAAGGACTTTCTGTTACAAGCATTGAAATCAATAGAAAATCCTAAAACAAGCATTGACCAAGGGGGGAATCTAACTCCCATAGATTTAAGAAATAAACTGACTGTGAACGCCTGCTCTAAAGATAAGAAGGGAAAATATTTTTTTCCCACCATTCCTTTTGACATTTGAAGTCTTCAACAAAAACCTCCATAATTGTTTGGTTGACTCGGGAGCATCCTCTAATTTCATGCCATTGTCTATTTTCAAAATATTAAACCCAGTCCCTCTCAAAGACGATAAACATGTAACACAACTAGACATAACACAGGTGAAGGTCATGGGAGAACTCAAAGATGTAATGATCAGAATAGCGACACACCCTAAATTTGTACAAGTAATTGACATCATTGTAGTAGATATCCTAGAATCTTATGGATTTTTATTAAGTCATGATTGGTCAGAGAAGTTAAACAGATACTTTAGTATAGACTGGGCCCACCTTTGGTTTCCATTAAAGGGACACACGAATATGATCGGGATCGATAGAGAAATATATCTAAAACATACTGTCACTGACTTAGAAACCCTCAATGAACCCTCATTGACAGATTTCCCCATGCTAGAAAATTATTCCCGTGACTCCGATTTTGGCAATTTATCCCCCCTCTCATCTGATGTCCCTCTTACTCAAAACTCCAAAATGAATTTTCAAGAAAACTTGCCGACAACGACAGAGGAAACCCTCTTCTGTCAAGGACCTGCGGAACAAGTAGGAGGAAAGGAGGAAAGTGGTAGGAAAAATGAAGCTAACAATTTCTTCTCACCAATTTGGACCTTATACTTTGATGGATCTAAATCACAAGAAGGGTTAGGGGCAGGGTGAATCCTCATTGATCCAAAAGGTAAATGACATTTCATGTCCTGTAGACTAGAATTCGAGTGCACAAACAACACTGCCGAGTATGAAGCTCTAGTACAAGGGATAAACAAAGCCATAGACTTAAATGTTAAAGAATTGAAGGTTTTCAGAGATTCTAAAATCATCGTTAGACAAGTAAGGAAAACTATACATTGCAACTCTCCACACTTGAAGAATTACCAATAGGAAGTGCATAGGCTAATAGGGCATTTTGAAGCCTTCAACATTACAACGATCCCAAAAACAAAGAACATGATTGCTGATTCTCTGGCCACCGCTGCCTCAAGGCTATCACCTCTAGAATATTATGAAGCCTCCCGGTTCACTATGGAGCTACTCTACAAACTGTCGGTGCCCAACAAGATTTCTAATTGGAAGGTATTTGAAGGAGATGAATAGATCATAAATTTTTTGACCGATCAAGATAATTTTAAAGACTTGGCTATTGACGATGAATTGTTCCAGGAACAATCAACAAAAACCAACCCTCAGACAGATCAACCGAATGAAAAATCAAGGTCTCACATGATACCAAAGGGAATAGCCAATTTAGAAAACATTTTTGACCTAAGGGAAATATTTAAAGGGTCAAAGAATTCAAAGACGAGGAGTTCTTGTCACATGCACGAAACTATAAATTTAGGAACCCCCAAAAACCCCAAAAATATAAATCTCGATAAGATAGTATCTAAAGAGGAAAGGAAGGCCTATATTAAATTTTTCAGATGGTATCAAGATGTTTTTGCATGGTCCTACCGATATCTGAAAACTTATGATACTCATATCATTCAACACACTATCCCGTTAAAGCCTAAAGTAAAACCCTTCCAAAAGAAGCTCTGGAAATACCACTCATCCCTGGAGCCTCTCATGTGTCATGAGTTAAAGAAACTACTAGATGCCAAAATTATCTTCCAGGTTAGACACTTTGCATGGGTAGCAAATTTGGTTCCTGTGAGAAAAAAGTATGGGGAGATCCACCTATATGTAGATTTTAGAAACCTCAACAGAGCTTCAGAAAAGGACAACTACCCAATCCCACCAATGGAGAAACTCTTGCATACCGTGTCAGGCTCTGAGATTTTCTCCCTGCTGGATGGTTTCTCAAGTTAAAACTAGGTTCTAGTTTCAGAAGAAGACCGCTTGAAAACTACCTTCTGAACCAAGTGGGGAACCTTAGATTATAAACGCATGCCCTTTGGGTTAATCAATTGTTGGAGGTAGGCCAAAGGCCAAAGTTGAAAAGCATCGCGTTTTTGGGAAATAAAGCATGCACGAGTGAAGCGACAGTGGGAAGGAAGAACAACACATGCACATGCAAGGAAAGAAACAGCTGGAAGGAAGAAAAACACACACGCATGGGAGGAAGACCTAATAACGGTAGGGTTAGGGTTTTGGTAAGGTATTGTAAAAAACTGAAGAGACCTAAATGTATAAATATAGATACTTAGGTATCATAAGGGGTTCGCTCCGGAGGATTATTATGCTATTGTAGTTACGCATGAGTTGATGCGATATGTAATGGTTTGTTGTAAGACCTATTTGGTGTAAGCTGTTGAGCTAGAGAGGACGAGGGAGGGTAGATCTTGAGGGTTAGGTCGCAGGCTGTGGATCCTGGTGCGATCTAGTCCACCTCATCTAAGATCTCACCCGATTGAGAAGAGTTGTAAGTGCGCGACGCTGTAGATGCGAACATAATATAATAAAAGAGATGAGAGCCAAATCTTTGTGGATGTAGCCCCAAGAGGGGGTGAACCATGGTAAAATATGTGTTGTGTGATGAATGTTTGCATATCTTATTGTCTGAAGTAGTTATTATTATGTTGAATGAATGAGTTATTCTATTGCTTGTTTAAGTGCTTTTGCGATATTAAGGGAATAAGCCTATGGATCTACTACATAAGTAGTGAATAACAATATGTTGCATTGACAAGTCATAATAATGGTTCAATATTTAGTTGGCTTATCTCACACTCAATCCTAGGCTATAAACACCTGAGTCTTACAACCACCCATTAAAGCTATCTTGGGTGAGACTGCCTAGTGCATTCCGTGTGCTACATTGCCTTCTGGTTTACCAGGAGGGCCGATAGTTTTAGAGGCTTTGTTGGAAACCTGAACAGACATGAACCCTGGGTCAATAAACTCAGCCATGACAGAAGAATAAGAGTAACCAACAAATGGTCCCGCCTATTAGAGGCAAGTCAGAGGACAAAGTGGAAAAGCATGGTGTTTTTGGGAAAAAAAGCATGCACGAGTGAAGCGACATCTGGAAGGAAGAACAACACGCGTGCATGCAAGGAAAGAAAAATCTGGAAGGAATAACAACATGCACACATGGGAGGAAGACCTAATGATGATAGGGTTAGGGTTTTGGTAAGGTATTGTAAATAACTGAAGAGCCTGAAAGGTATAAATATAGATACTTAGGTATCATAAGGGGTTTGCTCCAAAGGATTATTATGCTATTGTAGTTATGCATGAGTTGATGTGATATGTAATGGTTTGATGTAAGACCTATTTTATGTAAGTTTTTGAGCTAGAGAGTATGATGGAGGGTAGGTCTTGAGGATTAGGTCGCAGGATGTGGATCCCGGTGTGATCTAGTCTGCCTCATCTAAGATCTCACCCGACTGAGAAGAGTTGTAAGCACGCGACACTGTAGATGCAAACATAATATAATAAAAGAGCCAAGAGCCAAATATTTGTGGATGTAGCCCTAGGAGTGGGTGAACCACAGTAACATCTATGTTGTGTGATGAATGTTTGCATATCTTATTTTATGAAGCAGTGATTATTGTGTTGAATGAATGAGTTATTCTATTGCTTGTTTAAGTGATTTTGCGATATTAAGGGAACAAGCCGATGGATCTACTGCATAAGTAATGAATAGCGATATGTTGCATTGACAAGCCATAATAATGGTTCAATATTTAGCTGGCTTAGCTCACACTCAATCCTAGGCTGTAAACACCCGATTCTTACAGCCACCCATTAAAGCTATCTCGGGTGAGACTGCATAGTGCATTCTATGTGCTACATTGCTTTCTGGTTTACCAGGAGGGCCGATACATTTAAAGGCTTTGTTGGAAACCCGAACAGACATGAACCTTAGGTCAATACAATCAGACAGGATAGAAGAATAAGAGTAAACAAAAAATGGTTTTGTTGTCGTTGGTAGGAACAAGAGAGGATTGAGTAGAGGATATAAGTCGAAGATATGTCAGAGGCAGATCTAGAAAAGGTTAGGGAAGAGACCAATGAGCCATTAGCAGGGAATGTTGAGGCTGTGGAATCCCACAAAAATAGAGATTGAAAATTGGCTAAGAACTAAGGAGCTAGAGTTTGCACATAAATACAATAGAAACCTTAGACTAACACCTCATAAATATCTTGAGAAATATGTTTTTACTGATTTACACAAAGTATTTTTCTGTGATTTTCCGCATCTATTACATGAGTGGATACTTAGGTTGAAGGATAACCACGCAACGAACTAGATTCGAGATATAGAATGGACCCCAATATAGATTGAACAACTTCAGCAGGTGAACAACAAGTTCACCCACGTAGTAGACTTTTGGCTTGACAATATTCTGGCAGGTTTTATAACAGAGTTTTCAGTTGACACAACGAAGTCGTATAGTGCAACGAAACAATAGTTTCTACGTGGACCCCGAGGAAGGTACATTCAATCGATGTATACTTCTATTAAGATACTACTGTATAACAAAGGTGTAATGATAATGGAGTCAGACAACTAAACTTCCCTGTGTGCATGGGGGAAGGGGGGAAGCACTGATAGGAAGAGGAGGAATGGAAGGAGGAAAGGATAAGGGAAAGCAGGAATAACCATTGGACCCAATCATGATTGACAACGAACAGATCAAGCAGATCATGGCGACAGCTGGAAACACACGTAGTGGAGTACCCTACCAATACAAGGTGAATACCAAGAAGAGAGCCGTAGCTATGAGGGAAGGCTTGAAGAGTGATGAGGAAGAGGTATATGATCTTTGGAATGTGGAGAAGATTGGGTAAATCCTGCGTGCAACATATGAGAAGAAGATGAGAGGTCCAAGAATGAGGAGAGAAGGTAGCAATCTGATCCATATCAATGTTAGTGTGGAACGCATAAACCCATGTGCGACTAATACACCAAAGAGAACACCACCATTTAGAAAACCAAAGTTCAGAAGCATTTAGACAACAAGAAGTACAATCACACAAGGAACAACAACTGGAGGAGCCAATTCAGGCAACACTAGTCAAGTATCTACACCATGTGGAGGTAGTAGTTCATCATTTGGAATGGAAGGACATGATCCCACCATCAGTTTACCATAATTTCGAGGAGAAGCAACAAAAGACCTAGAGAAACACTTGCTTATTTATGAAAATATATGGGAATAAAAACAGATCACTGATGAAGATACCAAACTTGTGCAGTTAGCGATTATGCTAAGAGACTGCGCACTAGAATGGTACATGAGTTTAGACGCAAACAATGCCCCTGGGATGACAATAACACTGGAAGACATTAAGAAGTTACTGATAAATGAATTCCAGAAGCTAGGTTTAGAATATCAATATATGAATGAGATGATTGAAATAATACAAAAACCAGGAGAGTATGTATGGGATATCAATAAGAGATTCAAGCGATTGAAGGGAAAGTTAAAATATCTCATGACTGAGATGCAACATAGATACTTGTTTGTCAATTCACTACTCCCACATTTAAAATATACATTGCGACAACAAAATTTCCAGACATAGGAAGAGGCTCTGCAGGCAGCCTTGCAACTGGAAGAAAACAAGTACTAGCAAACAGACCAAACTATTGAAGAACTAAAGGAGAACCTGAAGAATTTAACGTTTCAACTAAACCATAATAAAAACAAAGACAAATGAGAAGCTGTTTTGTGTAACACATGTAGGACAGAAGGACACCACAAGAACGAATGTCCAACATTCGTGCAGTATATGGCAACAGGGATGCCAAACCCATTACCAATAGGAGGACCATGGTGTGAAGTTTGTAAGACACTGTGTCATGACCCCTATCATTGCTCGATGATGCATAAGTACTAGACAGTTCCAAAGAATTCATACTACAACTTTTGCATGTCAGTGGGCCACGATGACAAAGATTGTAGAACTATGGAGTTGATGTGAGAAAGGACATCAGACGCATATAGAGTGCAGGAATAAATGATGACAGGGCAAGCCGCACCACAGTTTAACCCAGCTCCAACTCCATACAATACTGTGCAGTAGCAGTATAATACTGCAGAACAACCATACAATAACGCGCAACCACAATACAATGCAACACAACCTCAATACAATATTGCACAGTATAATCAAGCACCTCAATATAACGTGTCGAGAGGAGATAGAGTAGGATACAAAGGTGGAGGATGAGCAAGGGAGGTTTCAAACGAGGTAGAGGACTAGTAGTGTGTCACAATTGTCAACAACTGGGACATTATGCAAGGGAATGTCCACTTCCACCAACAACTTGTATGTATTGTCGCTCATCGGACCACGATGCAGAAGAATGTCCGACACTACTAGTAAAGATCCAGGAAAAGAGGAACCAGAACAACTAGAATGTTCAGTGGATTTTCGACGAAGCAAGGGATGAAGGACTGGACATTAATATAGTTACTCATGGAGGAGCTAAAACATGGGACGACACTGTTCGACAAGAGCCAGCACAAAATCAATGGGTGAAAAAGAATGACGAACCAAGGAAGTAGTTCGACACATAGAAGTAAAATGAGATATTTAAGCAAGCCTGACAAGAATTTAAGAAGGAAAATATTGCGACAACTTCATCTATGCAACAAAGCAAGGAAGCACCATAATACAAAATGCCTCCGTTATTGGATCATACCAGCGAAATACATTGCATGGGACAAGTAAGTACAATCAAAGGCTTTTTGCAATCATGTGTAAAGGTATTAAGTGATCCATCATCTGTGAAAATATTGCAAAACATACGAGAAAAATGTAGTATCAAGATGAAAGGAAAACTAGAACCAAAGATAGTCAATCACCTACACACAAGAAGAAGAATAAGTAGGGAATTTAGATTGAATGCCAACATTGGAGATTTCAATATGGGAGACATTATACTAGATCTAGGATCTGAAGTTAACGTACTACCAAAGAAGACATGACAATGCATGGGAGAGCCCACATTAAGATACTCACCTGTTCAATTGAAACTAGCAAACCAACACCGAGTCCTCCCAATAGGTAGACTGAAAGGAGTGATAGTAGACCTATATGGAGTGTGCACTAAAGCATAATTTTAATTCATCGAAATGGTGGATGACACAACACCATACCCAACGTTGTTTGGTCTGGATTAGGCATTTGAAAACCAGACCATAATCAACTTGAAGACCAAAAAATTGACATTTGAGTCAGGAGAATACAAGGTCATTGTGCTGTTAGACCCATAAGAAGGGGAGAGGTTCATAGAACCTACTTGTTTTGACCTAGAGGAAATCGACCAGTTGTATAGAACAACTACGCGTGATGAGGATTATGTCAACCCAACTGTAGACATGATACTCAGTTGGTGGAGCATCACTTCGTGTGCAACAGATTCAGATACTGATTTAGAGAACTGGCAACAAAGGCTACACAAAGTATCCATGAGGAGATGTGCAAGAATAGACTGCGCAGTAAGATGGGTAGGCACAAAAATCAGAGAACCACCCAGTTTCCATGAGGTAAACGATTTGGAAACATTCTTAGCATAGTATGAAGATGAAGTCTTAGAGAACCAAAGATTGTTAGAACTTGATCTAACACTCAAGGCCACACCTGCAAGATGGTGGGGCGCACACAAAGAAACAATCACATACTGGTACCAATGTAATCGGTTACTGCACATAAGGTTCGACACAGAACATAAAAACAACAAATAATAGAAGGATGATGGACAAAGAGAACCAACAGAGCACTTGGAGGAGTGTAGAACGCTATGGAAAATAACACCTCCAGAGGAATGGCTTCATCATTTTATACACATTCTCAAGGGTATACTAGCAAATTGGTATACAAACCAGGAATTGTGCAAAGGAACTACGATCTGGATGATATTGCAACAATAATTTTACAGTCACCTTCTCATTCGAGCATGAGAAACCCAACATAGATGCCACTCTTAAGAAGATAAGAGGAGTGATATTCATCCAAGCACCAGAAATATAATGTATCACAGAAGAGAAACAATGAAATAAATAGACAATCAAGGAACTGTTATCATGTTACCATGTGCAAGAAGAAGCAACGGATAAAGATGATCCACGCGATATCCAGATTGAAGAAGAAGAAGGGGAAAGATATGTGGAAGGGCCACCCATAGAATTTGAAGTCATTTTCATGCCGATTAAAGTAAAGAAAGTCAACATTGGGACAACCGAGCATCCCAAAATGGCTAGCATTGGAGATTATTGGGATTAACAAATAGTGGAAAGCATAACAGAGTTATTGCACGAATACAACGACTTGTTCCCCACAACATTTGCAGATATGAAGGGTATTGCAGGAGAGATAGGAGAAGTGAAGATACCATTCATACCAGAAGCGAGATCGATCAGACAACGACCATATAGACTGGATCCCATATATAAGCAAAAATTCAAAGTTGAGATCGACAGGATGCTAGAAGCCAGCATCATAGAACTGGTCAAAGAATCAAAATGAATAAGCCTAATGGTAGTATAGGAAAAGAAACAAGGAGGGATCAGGATATGCGTCGACTTGAGGAGGTTGAACGATGTATGCCTACACGACCGATTCCCTACACCTTTCACAGATGAAGTGTTAGAGAACGTAGGAGGACATGAAGCCTACTCATTCACCGATGGATTCTCAGGCTACCATCAGATCAAGATAGCACAAGAAGACAGATACAAGACCACGTTTTTGATAGAATGGGGATTGTATCAGTACACAATCATGACGTTTGGATTGAAGAATGCACCAACAATCTTTTCCAGATTAGTCATTGCAGCGTTTAAGGAATTCATCCACCAGTTTCTCAAAGTATACCTGGATGATTGGATAGTATACAGTTTGTTGAAAGACCATGTAGAAGTCTTATGACTAATGTTGAAAAGATGCAGACAGCGTCAGATATCACTAAATATAAAAAAATTCATATTTGGAACACTGTTTGGGATACTAGTGGGCCATATAGCATGCAAACAAGGTTTACTCGTAGATCCCACAAAGATCATAGTCATTGTTAACCTACCACCACCGAAAACAGTCCATCAACTAAGAGCGATGTTGGGACACACAGATTAATACATGAAATTTATCAAAGGATATGCACAAATTACTGCACCAATGGAAAAGATGCTAAGAAAGGATACAAAGTTTCAGTGGAACAACAAGTGTCAACACAGTTTGGATACCCTACATGAAAACATGGTCACCACACCGATATTACTCTTTCCATATTGGGAGAAGACATTTCATGTACATGTAGATGCATAAACCATAACACTTGGAGCTATCTTGGCACATACAAGAGTGGGGGACTTGGATCACCTGATAGCATTTGCGAGCCGGAAGCTATCAGACTCAGAACATAACTATAACATGACAGAGAGAGAAGGGCTAGCTATGGTATATGCATTGCAAAAGTTCCGACATTACTTATTGGAGAAACACTTTAAGATGTTCATAGATCACTCAGCCCCTAAATATCTAGTCAACAAGCGAGTGTTGGGGGGTAGAGTTTGTCAATGGCTACTCTTATTTCAATAATTTGACTTTGAAGTCATCGTCAAACTAGGAAATTTGAATGCAGGACCTGACCATATATCAAGGGTCACAAACAGAGAAGAACCTATGAATTTAGAAGTCAACTTTCTAGATTCACAACTATTCTCAGTTCAAATCACTGATGAATACTTCACAGATATCATTCAGTACTTAAGCACAGGTAATGCACCCCAAGAGTATAATACCACGCAGAAGAAAACCTGGTATTCCATGCCGCCGACTATCAATTGATCGTAGAACACCTATATAAGATGGGCATAGATAACATCTTGTGAAGGTACGTATTAGAGCACGAAAGACCAAGAGTCTTAGAAAAATATCATGAAGGAATAGCAGGAGGACATTATGCAAGCAAAACTACCATTGAGAAGGTATTGTGCACAGGACTATGGTGGCCAACGATTCAGAAAGATTCGAAGGAGTACTGTCAAAGATGTGACATCTGTCAAAGGGTAGGCAAACCCAACATAAGGGACGATATGCCATTACAACCATAAGTAACATTACATACATTCGATAAATGGGAAATAGACTTTATGGGACCAATCAACCCACCAACAAAAAGAACAGGAGCAAGGTACATTATCACTGTGACAGAATACCTAACAAGATGGGTGGAAGCCGCACCAGTGAAGGATTGCAATGTAGAAACATCAGTGCACTATTTAGGTGCCCAAGTAATCAGTGCACTATTTGGGTGCCCAAGAATTTTGATGAGCGATCAAGGAATGCACTTCATAAACAACACCATCAGTGCTATGACTGAAGAGTTTGAAGTCCATCACCAGAAGAGCACACCATATCACCCATAGGTGAATGGCATAGTGGAAGCATTCAAAAAAATCTTGGAGAACACACTAACAAAGATTTGTATGTCAACAGGGACGATTGGGATCTCAAAGTACCAGCAGTATTATGGGAATATAGGACTATGTGAAAAATATTGACAGGGCACACACCATTTAAACTGGTTTACGACCAAGAAGCAGTGGTGCCACTAGAATTTCTAGTACCAAGCTTGCGTGTAGCAACAATGACTCAAATGACAGAATGAGGCGTAGTACAAGAGAGACTAAATCAGTTAATGACCATGGAGGAAGAGCGGATCCTAGTAGGATTCCACCAACAAGTTCAGAAATTAAGAGATAAAGCTTGGCATGATAGACATATCAAGAAGAAAATGTTCAAGGAAGGGGATCTAGTACTGATGTATGACAACAAATCGTTTTAGCACCCGAGAAAGCTCATAATGCATTGGTTAGGACCATATGTCATAAAATATGTCACAGATGGAGGAGATGTACATTTAAGAGATTTATAAGGTAGATAACTAAGAGGTATGATCAATGGGAGCCGACTGAAGCTATACAAGGACAGTCGACAACCCACCGCGCAGTAAAAAAAAAAACCAGTATATTGGAAAAGAACAAAAAGGAAAAGAACCAAAAGGGGCACAGTGCACCGAAAAAAGAAAGAACATGCACATTTAGAATCACAAACTCGGCGAGGAGAAGCAAAACAATCACATACAAAGGGAAACAAGTGGGAAAAGGAAAGTCGGCAAAAGCAGGATGACATGACAACAATAGGCAGAATTAAAGGATGACAAGGACCGATGGGACGCCACATTAAAACACACCAGTGAGAGATGACAAGGCAGAGTAATGACAAGTACTAAACCACCAGAGATGAATTGAACCCGTAGTTAAGGTGCATTAAAACCCATAATGAAGGAAGTGTCATCGACAAGCTTCATGGAAAACCCATACAACACACAAACGCGGGAGAAAACCGTCTATTCGAAAAAGAAGAGCAGACAAAGAGGAATAAAGGACAAAAAGCATAGAGCGAGTTCACATAGGTCACATAGATCATTTGAACCCAACAAACGGTTGACATTCACCACTAGGGCACCACCTAAGCAAGAAGAAGTGAGCCAACCCACCAGGAAAACTAGAGTTTAGACCAGGTCATGAGTACAGGCGGAAGAAGGTGAAGAATAGCTGCCGGAAATCATCAACGTCGATGAAATCCCATCCCCAGAAATAACACTAGTTCACCTTGTTAGAATATGAAAGATTGTCCTCATTTTACCATTGACAATACCCTTGTCATCCAACCATAGGCCGAAGCCACCCTCCAAGCACCTTAACCTTGACATAGAATCATTCTGGAAGCAAACCCTAGGCTAGATAGCCAAACAAAGGGTAGAGAACCTTTCCCCAAGGATATCACATCAACAAGAGTTGATCATATAGTCCAAACCCTAACCAAGAGACAGTCCAAGCCAAATGTGATCTGCTAGCTGCAGTAGCTGCAATGGCAACTCTCCTCAAACTTGTGCAGAAGACTGGGCACTGCAGTGCACACAAGTTGCTGCTCTACAATTCTAAGACTGCCTGCCAGAATGAGAACTGGCCTCCTGCATTTATACTAATTCTGGCTAACTGCCTGGGCCGAATTCTCATTCTGGGTATCTTTCTGTTTAGTATATTATTATTTCTTCTGGCCGACTTCTTCTCTTGGAGGCTAATAACCTAATATAAATTATCTTCTTGAGCCAACAAGTCTTCTAGGTTTATTAGCCAACTCATTAGGGTTTCTTATTTCTTCCTGGAGTGTTATATTCTCGTTAGGTTTACACGTGGAGGTAAATACCTGCCACAACTACCATAATATCAACACTCCCTCCTAGCTAGGGAGGTATTACAGGTAATGATCTTGAGCACAAAACAAACCATTCACCTGGTAGCATCAACATAGTTGTCTAGACTAT
>JZKD02S1114165.1:0-12997 GCA_000966675.3 Picea glauca | reverse complement strand
TTGGGGATGTAATCCCTTTTACTCCCCAAGGCAAGTTTCTCTAAGCTAGGGTTTAAGCTAAGAGGGTGTATGCCCTTATACTTCTCTTAGAAAACCCTTAATCAATGAGATGAAGTAAATAAAATGATGAAGGCTATGGTGGGAGTGTATGCCCTTATATTTCCCACCTATCTCCTAACATAACAATACTTGACTTGAATAAAATGATAGCAAGAGATCAATAACCATACCAAGATCAAGAGGAAATGCTAAGACAATTCACCACAAGAGCTAGGAAGCATCATCCAAAGCTAGCACTAGCCCTTCCTCCATCAACCATTCATAATATATCCATAAAAAAGTGCACAAGAGCTAAAAGAGCCAAGAGGGACAAAAATTTCAAACCAAGCCTCTCACAAGAGGGAGAGTTATGATTCAAAATGAGATCTTATGATCTCTATTTATAYTAAAAGTAGCTAACATAGTTTGTCCACAAATTAAGGAGTAAAACACAAGATTAGGGGTCAACAACCCTAATATTTTCCTCTTAACAAAATAATATTAAACAATTCACTTAAAATTTCATCTTTTGCACAAATTAAACCCTAATTTAGGAGGGCATCACCCCTATAGGGGACGTTTTTCCACTTTGAGGAGGTCGTTGGTGTTGAAGAAGCATGGAAGGGCCTCCAAAGGCCATGTGTCAAGAATCTAGGCACTCATATCATGGTGAAGACTCTTCTCCTCAAACATCCATGTGTCAAAGAGTGGCACCTCACCACCATGCCCTAGCCCCCCAATATCATGAAGTCAAGCTTAAAAATGGAATGTTTATCCCCTCCTGGGAAAATAGTTTGGCAAGTAGGGGGTGGGGTAGGTTTTCCAATTCATAATCAAGGTCGTCCAAGTCCAATCTCTCTCATCTAGCATGCAGGCCCCTGGCATCCAACCTGTGGGCTTGTATCCCCATGGAAGCACAAGCTAGGCTTGTTCTCCCAAAACTATCCACCAACTAGGTCCTGCAAAGACAAATGAACACGCTCTCCAATGATCTAAATTCATAACATCATGATAAGTGAATCCAATAAATATATAAGACATCTAATCATGTGCATCAAATATCACCATATCAAACAATTAACATCTCAAAGACACTATGCGACTTGTCAAGCTTAAGTATGGGAGGGTTGATGAGGTGTCCTATTGGGTAGATATTTCCCTAGGTCAAGGAGAGGTTCCAAGAGCTCCCTCTCTAATCCCTGTAAAGTGTATGAGGTGGATGGGGTCAACACTAAATGGGCATATGACTCATGACATACTAGGGGTCATAGTGTATCATTCATGGGTGCCTTTGTAGAGGGTGTGTGGTAGCTTCGTCTGCAATGCACTTTTTCCAAGCCCTTCATTTGCCTTTTATCTTTCTTTCTTTATATTTTATTTCATAACAGCATAAGGAGAGATTGAAGGTCACTGGCCTTGAGTGGTTACCAGGTGGTGGCAATTTCACCCACAATTACTTAATGGAAATGAGAAGGTTGGCTCATGATGAGATCCCCTTTCTCTTAACCATGCAACAGAGAGTCACTACCCAGGTTTGGTGACTAGATGATGACAATGTCATACCACTAGATATCAATGGATGTGATAGGTTGGCTCGTCATGAGACCTCATATCCTTCAACTAACATTTTAAGCATGTCTTTATTATATTGTCGGTCCCCTTTATTCAAGGATAAGTGTTTCATTGCTTTCTTGGGTGATCCTTGGGCGAAGTATCTGGAAGGTTTATATGAAGATTTTATCTTTTACCCAACACCAATCCCTCTAGGCCCTTAGACCCTTATTCCCATAAAATGAGGGACAACCCCTTCTTGGGTCAATATACCCTAAAATCCCAAGAGATAAGGAAATGGAGGGGAATCATGATGGAAAGTGGTAAGTATGGTCGAGAATGGTGTGATGGATCATTAAGAGAGTTCCAAGTAGCAAACCCATTCCCAAATAAGACCACTTACTAGGGCACAATTTCAACCACCAAGGTGAAGTAGGGAAAAGGCATAATGTCCAAGCACACTTCAAGAAATATGGAGAAATCTAAGATACAACATAATCAAATGGATTAGATATTGAAATGATTCTCACCATAATACTAACTTGTACCTCATGGAGCAAGGCCCACTTCCTTCTAGAAGCCAACTAGTGTGGTGGATGCCATTTGTAAACCTGTGACCATCTATGGTGGCGAGTGGGTTTTTCATCTCTGCAAAGGGTATTTCTGGTCATCTAGTCTCTCGGCACTCCATATCTGCAACCTAAGGGCCTCGAGACATCATATCCTTAGTTATCCACAAAATGGGGATAACATTTGGCTCCTACTTGGGGACATGTGCTCGTCGTAGAGTGCATGAGAACTGCAGTATCTCCAGGTAGACATGTGTCTGCAAGGAAACATAAAACTATCAAGTGTAGGATGACCTACTCGTCCTTGTTCTCATATGATTAAAATCCAAACCAACTAAGCTAGAAAAAGAAAATTTTAACATTTTTTTTTAATTCTAAACTAAGCATGAAATCAATATGCAAGTAGAGTAGAATGAAAATGAAATGCATCTAAACTAGTATGAGCAATCAAGATGTAAAATATAGGGAATCAAAGTAGTTGGAAAGAGTTAAAATCCAATGTTGAAACCTTTGAGATGATTCACCCAGGGATCCCCGAGAAAGCAATGAAATGCATATTGGTAAGAAAAGGGGACCCATAAGATGCATAAACACTCAAGATACTAGTTGATAGATAGGAGGTCTCATCATGATCTGGCCTATTATGACCATTGGCATGTAGCGGTATGACACTACCACCTATTTGGTCATCAAACCAGAGTAGTGGCTCTTGGTAGCATGGCCAAGAGAAAGGGGGTCTCATCACGAGCCAGCCTTCTCATTTCAGTGAAGTGTTTGTGGATAACGTTGTCACCTTTGGTCATCAAGCAAGGACAGTGGCCCTCATCTTTTCCCATGAAAGAAAAAGATCAAAATAAATAAAGCTAAGAATAAAAGGCAATGAATGGGCTAGGAAACAATTGCATTCATGACAAGGCGCAGCTCGCCCTCTACAAAGGCACCCATGTGTAAGGCTTTAGATTTCCCTATTATTACATGCACCCCATGCCACCTCATACACTTACATGACTTGGATTAGATCCCACCCGGGAAACAACCCAAACTTAAGGGAGATTATCCCAATAGGACATCCTAAGACCTTCTCCAAACCTAACTTTTCAAATTTCATCACGTCTTTGAGCATTTGTCTGGGTTAAGCGAGGTTTGATTCACATGTTTGGGTAATTTAATTATTGGATTTGATTTACATGCTATGATCCCTATGACTTATGAACCACTGGAGGGTGTACTTTTTGTTGTTGCAGGACCTTTCCCGGTGGACAAGTACACATGAGGGAATGATTAGCTCGAACCTTCATGGGGGCTTAAAGTCTACAGATGTATGTTGCAACCCCAGCCAAGGGTAAGAAGAAATTGAAGATTTGCACCGAGAAAAAGAAGGACGTTTCTTTTGGAGGCACCCAGGAAGACCTAGACCCAAGGGGACCTTTCTCTTCCACATGGAAATTTTCCCTTGAGGGCCCTGAATGTCGCCATTGTGACCCTAGACATCACCCATAGCTAGGGTTTTCATTTTGGAGGCATTTATGAGCCTAGTGGCATGTGTGGGCATCATCTAGGGCTTCTGGAGGCCAAGCGTCTCACATCTCTAGCTCAATGTTCCACCTATGGGCCTCAACGTCACCCTAGAAGGGCATAACATCACCCTTGGAGGTGTCTTTAGATGCAAATTAATTTTAATTATGTCAAATTTGAATTTTATTGTAAAATGGTCATGTCGGCCTTATTTTGACATGAAAATTAATTAAAGGTCAAAATTTTGTATAAATAAATGTAAAGTACTCTCATTTTTACATCAGATTTCACCTCTCACAAGAGGGAGGATTGAAATTTTCTCCCTAAAGGGGTTATTGGCTGAAAACACCAAGGCACACTTGCTTGGAGGCTATTTTGGATGCATTTTGGATCATTCTTTGGTGAAATTTTGGCAAATCTAGGGTTTTTGTGCTTGATTATTCTTGGTGAAGTAAGCAAATCTGCAATTTTCATTTCATGATAAATGTATATGGTATGTTTACTTGCTCATATGTAAGATTGTTAAATTGCTTGCTTGAAACCCTAGGAGTAAGAAACATAAGGTGCTTCTTTCTTGCTCTTTTTTTTGCTAGTTTTTCTTAAGAAGATCTTGTCTAGACAAACTTCTAAAGCCCTAAAGTGGTAGCACTTTAGAAGCTTTGTCTAGTTCTTATTGCATTAAATATTTTTCAAGAGTCTAAGGATACGAGAAATCACTAGGGACTAGAATTGCCTATACCCTAGTTGAACCTTCTCTTTGAGGCTTGGTGCTTGAGAACTTAAGGTACTACTTCTCAAGCTTCCACCTTGTTCTCTTTTAGACAAGTATACTCATTGTTATCTCTCCAAGTTAATGTGTTGATATAATTAACTCCATAAACCCTAAAGGCACTAGTCTATTGTATCTCTTTTGTTGGAAGGTTGATCAAACACTCAAACACTATTCTATTAATCTATTACTAACTAAATCTAACACTAACCTAGCCTAGACAACTAATTTACTTCTTGTTGTTATAAATCACTGCTACAGCCATCTTAAAGCAGCAAATTTTATGCATCATCTACATTGAATGTTAGCTAAACACTTCTAAAATTGCTTGTGACATTTAATTATCATTCTGCCTAGTAAATGCCATCTTTTCATTGTCTTTTCAAGCAATTTTGAGACATATTTCTTGCAAATGTTACAAAATACCTTTTGTTGTTGTAAACTTTCATTTTGCTGCAATTTTATATTAGCTAGCATGTATTTCATTGGTTTGTTGTCTTATTGAGGCACTAATATCATTTTGTACTTAAAACTACCATAAGTTTGCTTGTTGTCTTGTTTCGAGCAGGTATACTTCACCCATTACATTTTTCTTCATCTCTTAATACATAAACTCAGTGAGACCTTTTGAATTGAGTGACCAGTAAGAGGAGGGTTATCTTTGCATTTTTTTTTTAGTTTCACCATCCCTTTAGGTCACTAGGGACATCTCCCTTGGGGTAGTCTTACCCTACTCCTAAACAGAAAGGGGTTTCCTATTAAGGTGACAGTGATAGGTCACCCCCTTGTTATGCCAATCTTGTTTCACTTGCCTTGGGGTTTGGGCAAGTATAGATTGCACAATAACATTGTTGGCGTTGTTGTCGGGGAGCATTGAGTCAATTTTTTTCGAACAAATTTTCGGTAAGCCTTTTTCTCAAAGCCTTTCACTTTTCAAAACTTGGTTGGTGACTGCACTAAGGGTCTTTCCCTCTTTTCCATTTGATAATCCCTAGAAGTATTATCTGGCAACTCCACTAATGACGAGGCCAACCATGGATTCTCAATGGGACCCAGGAAATTTTAAACCCTTTGATATGAGTGAAATCCTGGGTTACCCTTGAGAAATGCCTCCGAAGTATGTAAAATGGCTCCCTAAATTCACTGGTGACGATGAGGTTAGAGCTGAAAACCACATGAGAAACTTAAGGGCCTTTTTTGAACTCCATCCTATTAGTGATGATGCTGAAGATCTAGCAATCAAAATTTTCTCTGCCACTCTTCATGGAAATTCTATAAAATGGTATGATAGTCTCCTTGATGATAGTATTACATCCATGGATCAATTAGA
This sequence comes from Picea glauca, assembly GCA_000966675.3. Classification (NCBI taxonomy): domain Eukaryota; kingdom Viridiplantae; phylum Streptophyta; class Pinopsida; order Pinales; family Pinaceae; genus Picea; species Picea glauca. The sequence continues at coordinate 7,224 of JZKD02S1114165.1, read as the reverse complement.
AGGGGTCTTTTTCAAGCGATGGAATATCAAAGAGGATCCTATGGTGTTGGTGAACAAACCTAATCACATAAAGAATAATGAGAATGAGACCATTAGGAAGTTGCATACCAGGTTCCAAAAGTTGTCATGACAACTCCCTAGAACATATCGCCATGGACCTCAATTCCTCAATTTCCTCTATATCAGGGAATTCTCAGGATAATTATGATTCTTGCTCGATAAAAAGAGCCCAAGGTCAATCCAAGAATCTTATGACATGGCCAAAAAAGTTGAAGCCAACATCTCCTCATCCAAAGAAAAACAATCCTTTGTCCCAGAAGTCAAGATTGGTGAGTCCAAAGGTACCCCAGATGTTCTTAAGAGAATACATTTCCTTGAGACCTTTGTTGAAGAATTCTCGAAAAGGTTGGAGAAAGGCATTGATCAACAAGAGGTTGAGGAGAGGGATCTTGATGAAGGTTACCAATACCATGGGGAAGAAAAATAATTTACTCATGCTTCTAGCAAGGATAATGAGGACCTAATTGAAGAGCGAGAGCCTGAAAATATCAAACATGATGATGAAGTATTAATGTGTGCTCCTCCCTCTGATGAAACCATCCGATATCTTATTCCTCCTGCACAAAAAGAAGAGGATAACGTTAGTCACTTTCCTTTTCAGGTTTTTTACGATACCTTATTCTATGATTCAAAAGGTGAAGAAGAAAGAGAATCCTTAGCCAAGTTAGACCCTCTGTATTATGAAGCTAAATATGTAGGGGCAAGTCATGAGAACGAAGCATTGATGTTTTCTTTTTCATTTGATGAAGTCATCCAAGTCTTCAACGCTCCTGCACAACAAGAAGTGAATAAGGTAAGTTATTTCCCTTTCCAAGATTTTGAAGATGCTTCATTTTGTAATTTGGAAAGTGAAGAACAGTTAGAGGAACCCTTGGATGTTTTAATCCCNTAAAAGTAGCTAACATAGTTTGTCCACAAATTAAGGAGTAAAACACAAGATTAGGGGTCAACAACCCTAATATTTTCCTCTTAACAAAATAATATTAAACAATTCACTTAAAATTTCATCTTTTGCACAAATTAAACCCTAATTTAGGAGGGCATCACCCCTATAGGGGACGTTTTTCCACTTTGAGGAGGTCGTTGGTGTTGAAGAAGCATGGAAGGGCCTCCAAAGGCCATGTGTCAAGAATCTAGGCACTCATATCATGGTGAAGACTCTTCTCCTCAAACATCCATGTGTCAAAGAGTGGCACCTCACCACCATGCCCTAGCCCCCCAATATCATGAAGTCAAGCTTAAAAATGGAATGTTTATCCCCTCCTGGGAAAATAGTTTGGCAAGTAGGGGGTGGGGTAGGTTTTCCAATTCATAATCAAGGTCGTCCAAGTCCAATCTCTCTCATCTAGCATGCAGGCCCCTGGCATCCAACCTGTGGGCTTGTATCCCCATGGAAGCACAAGCTAGGCTTGTTCTCCCAAAACTATCCACCAACTAGGTCCTGCAAAGACAAATGAACACGCTCTCCAATGATCTAAATTCATAACATCATGATAAGTGAATCCAATAAATATATAAGACATCTAATCATGTGCATCAAATATCACCATATCAAACAATTAACATCTCAAAGACACTATGCGACTTGTCAAGCTTAAGTATGGGAGGGTTGATGAGGTGTCCTATTGGGTAGATATTTCCCTAGGTCAAGGAGAGGTTCCAAGAGCTCCCTCTCTAATCCCTGTAAAGTGTATGAGGTGGATGGGGTCAACACTAAATGGGCATATGACTCATGACATACTAGGGGTCATAGTGTATCATTCATGGGTGCCTTTGTAGAGGGTGTGTGGTAGCTTCGTCTGCAATGCACTTTTTCCAAGCCCTTCATTTGCCTTTTATCTTTCTTTCTTTATATTTTATTTCATAACAGCATAAGGAGAGATTGAAGGTCACTGGCCTTGAGTGGTTACCAGGTGGTGGCAATTTCACCCACAATTACTTAATGGAAATGAGAAGGTTGGCTCATGATGAGATCCCCTTTCTCTTAACCATGCAACAGAGAGTCACTACCCAGGTTTGGTGACTAGATGATGACAATGTCATACCACTAGATATCAATGGATGTGATAGGTTGGCTCGTCATGAGACCTCATATCCTTCAACTAACATTTTAAGCATGTCTTTATTATATTGTCGGTCCCCTTTATTCAAGGATAAGTGTTTCATTGCTTTCTTGGGTGATCCTTGGGCGAAGTATCTGGAAGGTTTATATGAAGATTTTATCTTTTACCCAACACCAATCCCTCTAGGCCCTTAGACCCTTATTCCCATAAAATGAGGGACAACCCCTTCTTGGGTCAATATACCCTAAAATCCCAAGAGATAAGGAAATGGAGGGGAATCATGATGGAAAGTGGTAAGTATGGTCGAGAATGGTGTGATGGATCATTAAGAGAGTTCCAAGTAGCAAACCCATTCCCAAATAAGACCACTTACTAGGGCACAATTTCAACCACCAAGGTGAAGTAGGGAAAAGGCATAATGTCCAAGCACACTTCAAGAAATATGGAGAAATCTAAGATACAACATAATCAAATGGATTAGATATTGAAATGATTCTCACCATAATACTAACTTGTACCTCATGGAGCAAGGCCCACTTCCTTCTAGAAGCCAACTAGTGTGGTGGATGCCATTTGTAAACATGTGACCATCTATGGTGGCGAGTGGGTTTTTCATCTCTGCAAAGGGTATTTCTGGTCATCTAGTCTCTCGGCACTCCATATCTGCAACCTAAGGGCCTCAAGACATCATCTCCTTAGTTATCCACAAAATGGGGATAACATTTGGCTCCTACTTGGGGACATGTGCTCATCATAGAGTGCATGAGAACTGCAGTATCTCCAGGTAGACATGTGTCTGCAAGGAAACATAAAACTATCAAGTGTAGGATGACCTACTCGTCCTTGTTCTCATATGATTAAAATCCAAGCCAACTAAGCTAGAAAAAGAAAATTTTAACATTTTTTTTTAATTCTAAACTAAGCATGAAATCAATATGCAAGTAGAGTAGAATGAAAATGAAATGCATCTAAACTAGTATGAGCAATCAAGATGTAAAATATAGGGAATCAAAGTAGTTGGAAAGAGTTAAAATCCAATGTTGAAACCTTTGAGATGATTCACCCAGGGATCCCCGAGAAAGCAATGAAATGCATATTGGTAAGAAAAGGGGACCCATAAGATGCATAAACACTCAAGATACTAGTTGATAGATAGGAGGTCTCATCATGATCTGGCCTATTATGACCATTGGCATGTAGCGGTATGACACTACCACCTATTTGGTCATCAAACCAGAGTAGTGGCTCTTGGTAGCATGGCCAAGAGAAAGGGGGTCTCATCACGAGCCAGCCTTCTCATTTCAGTGAAGTGTTTGTGGATAACGTTGTCACCTTTGGTCATCAAGCAAGGACAGTGGCCCTCATCTTTTCCCATGAAAGAAAAAGATCAAAATAAATAAAGCTAAGAATAAAAGGCAATGAATGGGCTAGGAAACAATTGCATTCATGACAAGGCGCAGCTCGCCCTCTACAAAGGCACCCATGTGTAAGGCTTTAGATTTCCCTATTATTACATGCACCCCATGCCACCTCATACACTTACATGACTTGGATTAGATCCCACCCGGGAAACAACCCAAACTTAAGGGAGATTATCCCAATAGGACATCCTAAGACCTTCTCCAAACCTAACTTTTCAAATTTCATCACGTCTTTGAGCATTTGTCTGGGTTAAGCGAGGTTTGATTCACATGTTTGGGTAATTTAATTATTGGATTTGATTTACATGCTATGATCCCTATGACTTATGAACCACTGGAGGGTGTACTTTTTGTTGTTGCAGGACCTTTCCCGGTGGACAAGTACACATGAGGGAATGATTAGCTCGAACCTTCATGGGGGCTTAAAGTCTACAGATGTATGTTGCAACCCCAGCCAAGGGTAAGAAGAAATTGAAGATTTGCACCGAGAAAAAGAAGGACGTTTCTTTTGGAGGCACCCAGGAAGACCTAGACCCAAGGGGACCTTTCTCTTCCACATGGAAATTTTCCCTTGAGGGCCCTGAATGTCGCCATTGTGACCCTAGACATCACCCATAGCTAGGGTTTTCATTTTGGAGGCATTTATGAGCCTAGTGGCATGTGTGGGCATCATCTAGGGCTTCTGGAGGCCAAGCGTCTCACATCTCTAGCTCAATGTTCCACCTATGGGCCTCAACGTCACCCTAGAAGGGCATAACATCACCCTTGGAGGTGTCTTTAGATGCAAATTAATTTTAATTATGTCAAATTTGAATTTTATTGTAAAATGGTCATGTCGGCCTTATTTTGACATGAAAATTAATTAAAGGTCAAAATTTTGTATAAATAAATGTAAAGTACTCTCATTTTTACATCAGATTTCACCTCTCACAAGAGGGAGGATTGAAATTTTCTCCCTAAAGGGGTTATTGGCTGAAAACACCAAGGCACACTTGCTTGGAGGCTATTTTGGATGCATTTTGGATCATTCTTTGGTGAAATTTTGGCAAATCTAGGGTTTTTGTGCTTGATTATTCTTGGTGAAGTAAGCAAATCTGCAATTTTCATTTCATGATAAATGTATATGGTATGTTTACTTGCTCATATGTAAGATTGTTAAATTGCTTGCTTGAAACCCTAGGAGTAAGAAACATAAGGTGCTTCTTTCTTGCTCTTTTTTTTGCTAGTTTTTCTTAAGAAGATCTTGTCTAGACAAACTTCTAAAGCCCTAAAGTGGTAGCACTTTAGAAGCTTTGTCTAGTTCTTATTGCATTAAATATTTTTCAAGAGTCTAAGGATACGAGAAATCACTAGGGACTAGAATTGCCTATACCCTAGTTGAACCTTCTCTTTGAGGCTTGGTGCTTGAGAACTTAAGGTACTACTTCTCAAGCTTCCACCTTGTTCTCTTTTAGACAAGTATACTCATTGTTATCTCTCCAAGTTAATGTGTTGATATAATTAACTCCATAAACCCTAAAGGCACTAGTCTATTGTATCTCTTTTGTTGGAAGGTTGATCAAACACTCAAACACTATTCTATTAATCTATTACTAACTAAATCTAACACTAACCTAGCCTAGACAACTAATTTACTTCTTGTTGTTATAAATCACTGCTACAGCCATCTTAAAGCAGCAAATTTTATGCATCATCTACATTGAATGTTAGCTAAACACTTCTAAAATTGCTTGTGACATTTAATTATCATTCTGCCTAGTAAATGCCATCTTTTCATTGTCTTTTCAAGCAATTTTGAGACATATTTCTTGCAAATGTTACAAAATACCTTTTGTTGTTGTAAACTTTCATTTTGCTGCAATTTTATATTAGCTAGCATGTATTTCATTGGTTTGTTGTCTTATTGAGGCACTAATATCATTTTGTACTTAAAACTACCATAAGTTTGCTTGTTGTCTTGTTTCGAGCAGGTATACTTCACCCATTACATTTTTCTTCATCTCTTAATACATAAACTCAGTGAGACCTTTTGAATTGAGTGACCAGTAAGAGGAGGGTTATCTTTGCATTTTTTTTTTAGTTTCACCATCCCTTTAGGTCACTAGGGACATCTCCCTTGGGGTAGTCTTACCCTACTCCTAAACAGAAAGGGGTTTCCTATTAAGGTGACAGTGATAGGTCACCCCCTTGTTATGCCAATCTTGTTTCACTTGCCTTGGGGTTTGGGCAAGTATAGATTGCACAATAACATTGTTGGCGTTGTTGTCGGGGAGCATTGAGTCAATTTTTTTCGAACAAATTTTCGGTAAGCCTTTTTCTCAAAGCCTTTCACTTTTCAAAACTTGGTTGGTGACTGCACTAAGGGTCTTTCCCTCTTTTCCATTTGATAATCCCTAGAAGTATTATCTGGCAACTCCACTAATGACGAGGCCAACCATGGATTCTCAATGGGACCCAGGAAATTTTAAACCCTTTGATATGAGTGAAATCCTGGGTTACCCTTGAGAAATGCCTCCGAAGTATGTAAAATGGCTCCCTAAATTCACTGGTGACGATGAGGTTAGAGCTGAAAACCACATGAGAAACTTAAGGGCCTTTTTTGAACTCCATCCTATTAGTGATGATGCTGAAGATCTAGCAATCAAAATTTTCTCTGCCACTCTTCATGGAAATTCTATAAAATGGTATGATAGTCTCCTTGATGATAGTATTACATCCATGGATCAATTAGAAGGGGTCTTTTTCAAGCGATGGAATATCAAAGAGGATCCTATGGTGTTGGTGAACAAACCTAATCACATAAAGAATAATGAGAATGAGACCATTAGGAAGTTGCATACCAGGTTCCAAAAGTTGTCATGACAACTCCCTAGAACATATCGCCATGGACCTCAATTCCTCAATTTCCTCTATATCAGGGAATTCTCAGGATAATTATGATTCTTGCTCGATAAAAAGAGCCCAAGGTCAATCCAAGAATCTTATGACATGGCCAAAAAAGTTGAAGCCAACATCTCCTCATCCAAAGAAAAACAATCCTTTGTCCCAGAAGTCAAGATTGGTGAGTCCAAAGGTACCCCAGATGTTCTTAAGAGAATACATTTCCTTGAGACCTTTGTTGAAGAATTCTCGAAAAGGTTGGAGAAAGGCATTGATCAACAAGAGGTTGAGGAGAGGGATCTTGATGAAGGTTACCAATACCATGGGGAAGAAAAATAATTTACTCATGCTTCTAGCAAGGATAATGAGGACCTAATTGAAGAGCGAGAGCCTGAAAATATCAAACATGATGATGAAGTATTAATGTGTGCTCCTCCCTCTGATGAAACCATCCGATATCTTATTCCTCCTGCACAAAAAGAAGAGGATAACGTTAGTCACTTTCCTTTTCAGGTTTTTTACGATACCTTATTCTATGATTCAAAAGGTGAAGAAGAAAGAGAATCCTTAGCCAAGTTAGACCCTCTGTATTATGAAGCTAAATATGTAGGGGCAAGTCATGAGAACGAAGCATTGATGTTTTCTTTTTCATTTGATGAAGTCATCCAAGTCTTCAACGCTCCTGCACAACAAGAAGTGAATAAGGTAAGTTATTTCCCTTTCCAAGATTTTGAAGATGCTTCATTTTGTAATTTGGAAAGTGAAGAACAGTTAGAGGAACCCTTGGATGTTTTAATCCC
>JZKD02S1114153.1:177056-193974 GCA_000966675.3 Picea glauca | reverse complement strand
ATATATATATATATATATAATACTAGTAGGTGGGACCTCCTTCTAGATTGGATGATCAGATCAGGTTCTTATTTGATATTTATGTTGCTATTCGACACTAATTACAAGGTTCTACATGATTGATGATGAAATCTTGGTTTTATTTGCGGCACAATGACAGATGGATAATGCATGCTATGCATGGGTTTCGTTACTCTAAGCTCTAAATTTTATGTATGAATGGCTTATTTTCATGGTTATGGAATTTCTATTTGAGCCATGAATTGTCACATGTTGTACCTCCACAAGACACATGTTAGTTATAATAAGAAATAAGAGCAATAGAAAAGAGACCTATGAAAAAAATCTAATGAGAAGAAACTAAACTATGCTACACTATATGCATTTGAAATTAAGGAAGTGGTGTTATCCCTAACTAACAATTTTAGTGGCTATACAATGTTATTGATTTATATGAATGTGCACTTGATATATGTTATAGTATGGTTTTGGATTAATGGCTAGTATGGATCGGGTGGAGGACTTGACAAGTGATGGATGTTGGTTTCAATGCATGGATTAATTGATGGCTGGCTAGCGTGTACTAAGAAATTGAATGAGTAGAAGATGGAAGTGACGTGCATTTACTGCACATCACTCCATACCTCTCCCACTGGCCGTCACCCTAGCTTGGATATTGTTCAATTGTGTTTCGCTGTGGTTAAGCTTCGATATTCAGGCGAGGAAGGAACTGCTCGACCAAGCTCGCATTTTTAAGGCTATTTGGTTAGACGTATGTTTTTTTTCACCATCCATGAGATCACTCTGTTTATGAAGTAAATGTTGGCTCGATGATGTATTGGTATATTCTTTTCTTGAGGCTGGAAACTATGTAAACTCGTTATGTTTATTTGTAATGGTTGTTTGTATGTTATTCATTGAAAATGGAAAAATTGGATGGTTGAAGTCACGTTTCCATTCATTATTCTATGTGGTGGAAGCCATGAAGGCTCTATGTTGTCTTATAGGTTTTGTTGGAGGGTTTCATTCGGTCTAGACTTGCTAGCTATCTCCACACAGTCCTTGTAACCATACTCAGTCATATTTGTTGTTATGGGATTTTCTGTGTAATTCTTGAACCACCTTGGGTCACTGCCTATCCTTTCCACCTAGTCCTGGGCTGATTTTATGTTATTGGTATTTTCACAGTTAGTTATCGTGGCTACTTACCCAAGAGGGTTGCTTTAGGGTTGGTTTGTATTTCATGGCTCTGTTTTTATATCAAAATTATTCAATTTTTTGGGGAAAACCATGGGGGTTATGCCCTTTATGTTCTCAGTATTATTATTGGCCAGTAAGAAGCCTCTGCTCCTCTGTTCATAATATCTCCTACCTAGCATGAACTGCCACCCTGTCTTGCAAGATATTGGTTATGTGGTCTATGTTTCCATGGTGTTGTCTCGAAGGGTTCTCACATGCTGTTGGTGTAGTCGACTCTAGTCTCCCTGTGTTGGTTCCACTAAGCGAACCCTTGATTACTCAGAGCCCGATTTTGATAAATGAACCAGTTGTTTCTAGTCCAATATATTGTTCACTGTTAAGAGTGGGTGGAGTAGCATCGACAGTGGTTGATTGTTGGCTCGTCTCTGTTAATAACATTGACAATGGTTTTTATCATTGGTATATAGTTGCTGCATTATTTATTACGACAGTTGAATCGATAGCTCAACATGGTTAATTGGTTAATTTAAGAAATGGAATTGGGCATACAGTCGCTGCCTCCTTGTGTTGGATTGATAACTCAACATTGTTTTATGGTTGATTAGGATTATGCTTCTTTGTGTTATGTGTTGGGTTGGGTGTTTCCTACATCATGGTATAAGTTGAAATGATGATCGATGTTACTGTGTGTTTAAATTGCATGATCGAGATCATTGCAATTTAAAATCATGATAGTTGTGACTTGGTTGTATGTTGTGTATGATTTATGGATATCGTGCATCATATCAAAGATGGGAACGGGTTTTATAATAGTATGGTTTCATTGCAATTTAATTATTAAATTGATTAGAGGAATGGAATCGGGCACGATTTTAAAAGAACTTGTGTCTGTGTTTGATTTGAGGAAATAATTTGTGGATAGTGGTTGATGTTTTTGATGTTGAACAAAGTGGAAACAAATGACTGTGTGTTCATTGGAATCTGTTTTAAATATTAAATGGAACAAGTGATAGGAAACATAATTCTTATACAACTTGTTTAATTTGGAAGGCATATTATTTTGAATATGATGAAACTGTGTTAATCAAAGGGGTTGAAGATTTAAATGTGGAAAATGAACAAGTATTAATACACAATAATTATTTAATTGATCACAATAATTATTTGGTTAGTGTTGGATCGTTTGCATTAAATACATAATTATTTTATGGATTACTTAATTGATTTTATGAACAATATCCGCTCTGTTCCCCTAACATTATTTCACTTTTCGCTAATTACAATCCTCTCGCCTTCCCATATTCATTATTCACTCCCTGTTCCTAAAATGTAATTATAGTTAAGAGGAACCCTGTACTGTAATAGTTTAAGATCGCAGGGATGGATTACCGTGATATGTTCTGTGGTTTACATAGTTGATTGTTTGTTTTCTGTGAGCAGTAATCGTTATCTTTTCCCCCTCATTTTAACATTTTTCACTCAATACAACCCCTCGCATATCCCAAAACCTTTGTTCACCCCATGCTCATTGAAAACGATTAAACAATTTTTTTGGATTGGATTGCATGAGTCTGATATGTTGTTGTGCCAAAATTTATTTCATATTTTAAAAAGAGTTGTCATGTATGGTTGTTAAATAAACTATTTTCTAATCAATTATGCATACATGAATGAGATTTTTTAGCTAAGGTAGCTATGGCAGAGGTAACCGAGAAAGAGGTAATTGGAACAGGGGCCCTAGAAGGCCAAGATTCTACATACACTTTGATGCTGACTCACAAGAGTTAGGCCAGCTCTTTCAAGCTGGGTTTTTTAATTGGATTGGGAAAGGAGTGGTCCAACCTAGGCCTGAAAGGCCTCCCTTCCAAGCCCCATAGGTCCCTGGTATCCCTGTGCCCCCTCATGTCTCATTGCAAGCTGAAGTTCCTGAAAATGACAGATGTCAAGAGATTGTCCACCCGACAGTCTCCCAACATCATGGCTGGCCCAATTTGTCTTTACCTGCTCCCCCACCTATCAATCATATTGTCCAAGATACCCCTGTCCACTCACCAGTTTAGTCTTCCCATGTGAGTAAAAGGTTGAAAATTGAGGCCCACCATGCCACTGACAAAGGGAAATCCATTGTTGCCCCTTCCTCACTCTCCAACGGCTCTGATAAATCTATGTCCTCTCGCATGCATTTGAGGGATGATTTTTCTCATGTGATCAACGAGATTATGCCTAAAGGCTCAAAACAACCTAAGGAAAATCCAGAGAGATCAAAAGGTGACAACAACAAGGGAAAGATTTCATCTGAGAGTGGAAAATATGGAATTTAAGTTTTTTATTTATTAATTGTTGAGAACAATTGACTTTCAAAATTTTTGGACATCATGTTATTTTTGGATATATGAGTAATATAGTTTGGAAATAATTTCAAATATCATTGAAATAAATTGTCAAATATGAATGTGATGATGGGAGTCACAAGGGGTGATGTTTTGTTTAATTAACTAGTTGTGTTATGATTGTTAAAAGCTAAAGGGAGTCACAAGGGGTCCCACCTACTAGTTATTATTTATTTAAAAACCCTTATTATGATTTATTACTTTTCCCCCTAACTAAAAGGTTTGTTGAGTTTTATTTAACTTAACTAATGAAGTAGTTCAACTACTTCAACCAATTCTAAATTTATTAAAGGCAAAAGGAAAGGGGGGAACAAAGGAGAAGAGAAGAGAAGGAGAAGCATACTAAGGTTTTCTCTTTGAGTTTTTGTTGAGATAATTCAATTTTCATTCGTTCCTTAATTCATTAAAAGCCTACTTCTTTCTTATGATAGCATGGTCCTATTGTAGACAACAAGATTCAGGGCTGAATTACATCATTCAAACACTTGTTTTTCAGAGGTGTTGATCTATCTTTGATAGTTTGTGTAGACTTATCTGTTTGTGAATTAGTTTTCATGAATGACAAAGGCTATTGTGCAGAGTCTAGTGGGAAGCAATCTGTGGAAAGATGATCCAAATTTTCATGTTCAATTTTTTTGATTTTCTGTCAGAAGTCCTTTTGTATGTTTCATCAAGGACGTCTAAGTTTGACTTTGGTCCAAAACTTCCTCAGGAAATTTTGTAAAGAGAACGATTCTTTGATGAATTGGAATGAAATAAAGGATTTCTTCATGTCTGATATGTTTTGATTATTGACTTGGTGTCTTTACTTCTGTCTCTATCTTTATTTAAACATCAGATATATTCAGAAAATTACATAAATAATGATTTTTCTAGAAATATTTTCTTTATAAAAACAACCTAAGCACTTGTAAACAATACTTGTGAATTATGATATCAATTTTGATGGCTATAAACATAGGGTGATATTCTCGTCTATATTTCTTTAGCCAAGCAGGATATGAAAATGTTTGAGTAAGATCATTTCATGTCTTTTCCTCAACAACTTGGTGATAAACTAAGGTAGTAGAATCGAAAGGATTTGGTTTCCTTTTCTCTTGAGGTGGAGGTTTCTTTGGCCACTTATCTTTTGGCTTATGATTATGTATACTAGATTGAGCCCTCTCCATGGCTATAAACCTATTTTGCATGGTTGTCATCTGATTAGCATGATTAATCTCTATTTGCTTTATTTGATTAACATGGTTAACCTCCATTTGCTTTATTTGATTAGCATGATTAACCTCATTTTCTTAATTAATTGAGTGAGCTACTTTATACCATCATTATAAGACTCTTGATTTTCCACTTTCTTCTTCTTCTCCTCATTGGGTTTGGAAAGAAGTTCCCCTTGAGACCCCAACCATATTTGACTTCCTAGCATCTTGCATATTCTTATCTATCTTGATAGAATACTTTTGTGCATCCCTTAGAGTTTTTGTCTCTTTATCCCTCAACTGATATCTGATTTCACTCTCGAAGGATTCCATATAATGAATTAAGATTGAGGCATCATGAGGCTTAATAGTTTGAGGGATACTTTTAACTAAGTCATTAAATCTATTATTGAATTCTTCCATTGTTTCATTTTCTTTCTTTTGACTAGATTTAAGGGCAACCAATAAATGACGATCTTCCTTCTGATCACCCCATATTTCATTGAAGGCTTTCTAGATTTCTGCCAAGGTGCTAAATTTTTCATCATCCTGCTCCATGAACCAATCTAAGGCATCCCCTTGCAGAGAATACACAAAAAGAGTCATATTCACATATTCATAATTGTGACCATTACACCACTTTAGGACGCAGATGTTGAAAGTCACGATGTGAGTCTTGGCACTAACAACATTGTTTCCCTAAAAAGCATGAAGTTTCTCAATAGCTTTGTTAGGAATAGGATAAGGATAATGTTGAATATTAGAAAAATTACATGGCCTCAATGGATAATCCATAGTTGTTGTAGTATTATTATGTGCAAATAAGAGATGTATATCAGAGATTGATTCTTCTCTAAGACTTTCAAGGAGCTTACGAGGAGATAGTCTATTTATTACACCCTTTCAAGTTCAGGAAGGGAATCAACCAACCCTTGCAGGTTTCTCCTGGTATGATACCTCAATGAATAATTAAATGGAGTCGCCACTTGGATACTAAGAAATATCAAATATCAAAACTCAAGTTGTGATAAATTAATGGAAAAGTTATTACTTCGTTTTTAAAGAATTAATTAAATTTTGCCAATTAACTAAGGATAAGAGACTTATCATCGGCAATGGCACCAAAGATGTTGTTGTTCTAATACACACCTACAAGCGTGGAGAAGTCTCCAACCCACTTGGTGTGTCCTTGGAGGCACAAACCTAAGTCTAGATTCATTGTCACCTTGATCTTGACTCCTTTCATCTAGGCTCACTCATAGGGAAGCCAAGGGGGTAGACCCTATTAAACTATGTGAAGTTTTTATTAATGTTCTAGGATTTGATTAATTTATTGATTAGGGAGACCTAACCCAATCACAATAAATCGTGCAAATGCAATATTTCAATGAAAAAAATACCTTTTTCTTAACAAAATAAAAATTAGACCAGTGCCTAAAGATTATCCAATTTCAACTATTCCAATATACACAAAAGACATATATATACGCAAAGCAAGATATTTCTACAAGAATGAAACAAATCTATGGGATATCTATACAACGATTAAGGGAGGTCAATTATGCTCAAATAAATTTCATGCACATGATATCATGATATCTATACTTTACACTTCAAAGAATTATTCTCAAATAGATGAAGAATACTTGAAATGAAAGATACTTTGAAAATAGTTATTCACATGAAATAAAAATGCTAAAAATGAAATTGCTTGGAAAGTAAATTGCTTGAAAAGTGAAGGAATAACAAAACTTGAAATATAAAAAAATGTGAGTTGAAAGTGTTGCAATGTGTGTAGGTTACTTTTAATATATTTTTATCTCTCTCTTTTAATTAGGGGAAATTAGATGTGAAAGTTGCAACCCTAAACTATGTTACTACCCCAAGTTCTTATCCCTTCAACCAAGAGGAAGTGTTGGGTTCTCAACAAGGGAAAACAAAGGTTCCCCTCTGGCTCCACAGGTCAAATCCAAGATGCTTGGGTGCTCAACAAGGAGGACACGCAGTGTCGTGAAACTGTCCTCGGCTTCAACCCCTTCTAGCCTCCCAAGTTACCCATTTTTAATGGTTTTAGCAATAATAGAATTAGGTTCCTAATTAGACTAGAAACATAGTCTTTTGCCTTTTCTTGTTACCCAAGATCCACAAAGTGGCAAGGGGAGGGAATACATAGAAAAAGGAGAGGCAAGAGTTTGATTACTTTTCCAAAAACAAGAAATTCTAACTAGTCATCATGATATTGTAGGGGTGTCTAAGCCACTCACATGCAAGGTGTGGGAACAAATGAATAATTAAAATAAATTGAAATAATAAAATAGCCACAGAACGTTTCCTTAAGGAAAAAGGTGGACAAAAATAAAATGAATTTGCAAACCTCACAACTATGGCACAAGGTGGAGGACAAGCCTACCCATTTTGTGCCAAGGTGGGTAAATAATTTGGAAATAAAATAGAGAAAGATAACACTAGCCACTCAACCTTCTCTTTGTGAGAGAGGTGGGGCAAATAAATTAAGAAAAACAAAAAATTAAACTCCTAACTAGCCAACACGATTTTGCAAGGGTGGAAAAACCGCTCACATGTAAGGTGTGGTCATAAAAAAGACTTCAAAATAATTTACAATTTACAACTTCTTAAAATGATAAAAGAATGCAAGCCCAAGAGACTCTCTTGGGCTGCTTACAATGATTTGGAAAGAAAGACGAGGGAGAGGGTTTTGCACCAAGGCCTTTGGATGCTTCCTTGAGCTTGTTGTGGCTAAAATTGGGCAGCGCCTCCCCTTGGACTGACAAAAACCTGCAAAAACAAGAAGTAAAGTGTGTTGGAAATTGCTAGAAATCATTTCAAATGAGTTAGTAATTGTTATAATCTAAAACATAAAATTTATTCTAAAAATATGAACATAAAACTTGATCAGATTGTAAGATTTAGAAGATAAATAAGTGCAAAACATGTATAAAAGAGAGTTGAAATGATATCATAAATATTAGTGAATAGAATTGAAGCTATTGGTATCCTCTCTTCCAAACTTTTATAACCTGCAAAGTTGTAAATACTTTCTACACAATGAGGCAAGAAAATGAATCCTTTAAAATGGTCTACAAACTAATTTGAAAACTCAAAGAAAAAAAACTCACATAAATCTACAACAATACTACTATAGATCAATCCCCAACAAAATACTTTGATTGGGGTTTTTCAAGTAAAACAATGTGTGCAAAATAAATACAAACTGTAGAAATGAACACCATATAAGAACACCAAGAGTACTCTGATAGAACACCAATAGAACACTGCAAGGACCATTCTTCCAGTACTTTACACTTCAAAGAATTATGCTCAAATAAATGAAGAATACTTGAAATGAAAGATACTTTGAAAATAGTTATTCTCATGAAATAAAAATGTTGAAAATGAAATTGCTTGAAAAGTAAAGGAATAACAAAAATTTAAATGTAAAGAAATGTGAGTTGGAAGTGTTGCAATGTGTGTAGGTTACTTTTAATATATTTTTAACTCTCTTTTAATTAGGGGCAATTAGATGTGAAAGTTGCAAGCCTAAACTATGTTACTACCCCAAGTCCTTATCCCTTCAACCAAGAGGAAGTGTTGGGTGCTCAAAAAGGGAACAACAAGGTTCCCCTCTGGCTCCACAAGTCAAATCCAAGATGCTTGGGTGCTCAACAAGGAGGACACGTAGTGTTGTGAAACTGTCCTTGACTTCAACCCCTTCTAGCCTCCCAAGTCACCCCTTTTTAATGGTTTTAGCAATAATAGAATTAGGTTCCTAGTTAGACTAGAAACATAGTCCTTTACCCTTTCTTTTTACCCAATATCCACAAAGTGGCAAGGGGAGGGAATACGGGGAAAAAGGAGAGGCAAGAGTTTTATTACTTTGCCAAAAAAAATAAATTTTAACTAGCCATCACGATATTGAAAGGGTGTCTAAGCCACTCACATGCAAGGCGTGGGAACAAATGAATAATTAAAATAACTTGAAATAAATTGAAAGAATAAAATAACCACACAACTTTTCCTTAAGGAAAAAGGTGGACAAAAATAAAATAAATTTGCAAACCTCACAACTATGGCACAAGGTGGAGGACAAACCTACCTATTTTGTGCCAAGGTGGGTAAATAATTTGGAAATAAAATAGAGAAAGATAAAACTAGCCACTCAACCTTCTCTTTGTGAGAGAAGTGGGGCAAATAAATTAAGAAAAACAAAAAATTAAACTCCTAACTAGCCGACAYGATTTTGCAAGGGTGGMAAAGCCACTCACATGCAAGGTGTGGGCATAAACAAGACTTCAAAATAATTTACAATTTACAACTTATGAAAATGATAAAAGAATGCAAGYCCAAGAGAYTCTCTTGGGMTGMTTACAATGATTTGGAAAGAAAKAAGAGGGAGAGGGTTTTKCACCAAGGCCTTTGGATGCTTCCTTGAGCTCCTTGTGGCCAAAATTGGGCAGCACCTCCCCTTGGACTRGCAAAAACCTRCAAAAAACAAYAAGCAAAGTGTGTTGGAAATTGCTAGAAATCACTTCAAATGAGTTAGTAATTGTTAGTATCTAAAAAAWAAAAATTAATTCTAAAAATATGAACACAAAACTTAAWMAGATTGTAAGATTTAGAAGATAAATAAGTGCAAAAAATGTATAAAAGAGAGCTGAAATGATATCATAAATATTAGTGAATAGAATTGAAGCTATTGGTGTCCTCTCTTCCAAACTTTGATAACCTGCAAAGTTGTAAATACTTGCTACACAATGAGGCAAGAAAATGAGTCCTTTCAAATGGTCTACAAACTACTTTGCAAACTCAAAGAAAAACAACTCACATAAATCTACAACAATACTACTATAGATCAATCCCTGACAAAATACTTTGTTTGGGGTTTTTCAAGTAAAACAATGTGTGCAAAATAAATACAAACTGCAGAAATGTTATCTCACAATAACACCACATAATAACACCAAGAGTACTCTGATATAACACCAATAGAACACCGCAAGGACACTAAGAGTTCCTCCAAAGCTTCACTTCTATTATTGAAAAGAGTGGCTGAAATATGACAACAATATTACAAAAGAGAAATGGGGAGAGAGCAAGAGAGAGTGAGGAGAAAATTGGGAATCATGAAGTTTCTATGAAAATATATGCAAAAAGGAGGAGAGGAGCCTTTATTTTAAAGGAGAGAAGCAAGAGAGACCCCCCTTGCAGGCTCTCCAAGTGGTACTCATGCAAGAGAGGGGATCCACTAAGGGGGGCGTACTTTAGGAGAGGATTTTTTTTTTGAGGGGGTGGAACCCCATTTCCCCTAGTCTAAACACTTAACCTAAGAACCAAGGGGGGTGACCAAGGTGTGGGGCCCTCCCAACCTTTGACTTCTTGAAATTTCCATACATTCATGAAGAGGGGGGGCGACTCTCTTGCTAGGGAAATTCAACCACTTGACACAAATTGACTTGGGGGGGTCCTTTATAAACTTATAACCTTTTAATAACTTAGGAATGAATTTAGGAAACATTTCCCCCTATTTTTCCATGACTTTAGTCACTTTTACAAAATTTGTCTTTTTACCTTAGCCAATTATTTGCTGGTTTTTTACTGACTTGGAATCCTCATGGACATTGACCTAGAAAAACTTGTCCAATTGAGCTTAAACTTGGTCCAAGAGTGTAGGGGATCATAAGCCATTTTATTTGAGCACTCATACCCCTATAAAAAATCCCCAAGGACTAAAGTTTTACATTTATATAAAAAATAATTAAAAATTCTCAGTTTACGGAAATTCTAATTATTAAAAAATCCTATCGAAACTTAACAAAATTTCAAAATACTCTAGGATATGACTAACATGATCATATAAAACACTTTCATCCCTTATCTACCTAATGGGATCGATCATTAGAACGCCTTTCACCACTTTGAAGGAAATTTGAGTGAAAAACTCAAGTAATTAAAATCGTTGGAAAAATAAAATTAATTACC
Organism: Picea glauca; assembly: GCA_000966675.3. NCBI lineage: Eukaryota > Viridiplantae > Streptophyta > Pinopsida > Pinales > Pinaceae > Picea > Picea glauca. Next base: position 183,191 of record JZKD02S1114153.1, on the reverse strand, counting down.
CAAGGAAAAAAAAAACTGGATGAAAGGACTTCCATAATGATAGAGTAATAGGTCACTAAAACATTACAACTTGACCATGCTAAAATGTTACATTACAAAATTTTTCCATGCAGAGGAGCGGACATTCCATGGAAAGAGAAATAAATTATGGTGGGATAATTTCCCTGCTGAGCCATAGGTCTTGAAACTTATTGTGCCACAAAGTACATATCTCCAGTACATGGCATTGACACCTAGTTGAAATAGGTGGTCAAAAGGCGTAGAGGCTTGTAGCTGGAAAAAGATAAAATCCAATCATAAACCTTCTAGATGCTCGCCTAGGGATCCCGAGGACAATGAGATGTCCCTCATAAGAAACCAATGGGACTCGTGAAAAATAGCAAAATAAAAATGTCAACCAAGGTAGAGCGTGTGTGGGAAATGATTTTCATGTTTAGGTAGAAGTCCCACACATTGTCTTCAACTTGGGGAAGCACATTGCGACTAGGGTAGAGTAAATGTGGGTAATGTTTTTCATGCTTAGCTAGAAGTCCCACTTTGGCTTCAACCTGGAAACATATTAATCAATTAATGGCAATAAATGGGCTTGGAAAAAGGTTGCATTGAAAATGAAGGTGCAACACACCCTCGACAAAGGAACTCATAAGTGAGACAATACGAACCCTTGTATGTCATGAACCCCATGCCCAAAGGTTCTACCCCCATCCACTCCATATTCTTTGCATGACTTAGAAAGGGCTCACCTGTGAAGCACTCCTTGACTTGAGGAATGAATCAACGAATAGGTCACCTTGACAACCCTCCCATACCTAAACTTGACAAGTTGCATAAGGTATTTGAGCACTTGTGTAATTTGAAAAGGTAGTTTTGATACACATGTTTAGGTGGCTCTTGTATTAAATGTGATTTTTCTTGGCATGATACATTTGACTTGAGACCCTTGGAGGGAACACTCATTTTTCTTTGCAGGACATTTCTTGCTGGACGATTTGGAGGAACAAGCCTAGCTCAAGCCTTCATTGGGGCATAAATCCCATAGGTTGGATGCCATGACCCGCACCATTTTCAAAGTAATCCCAAAGGGAAGGTTGACCTGTGGAGCCAGAGGGGAACCTTGTTGTTCCCTTGTTGAGCACCCAACACTTCCTCTTGGTTGAAGGGATAAGTACTTGGGGTAGTAACATAGTTTAGGCTTGTAAATTTCACATCTAATTGCCCCTAATTAAAAGAGAGAGATAAAAATATATTAAAATTAACCTACACACATTGCAACACTTTCAACTCACATTTTTTTACAATTTAAGTTTTGTTATTCCTTTACTTTTCAAGCAATTTCATTTTCAACATTTTTATTTCATGCGAATGACTATTTTCAAAGTATCTTTCATTTCAAGTATTCTTCATTTATTTGAGCATAATTCTTTGAAGTGTAAAGTATTTGAAGAATGGTCTTGGATATGAAAACAATGTAAGTCCATAAGGGAGGTCAATTCCTACAACTGTAAAGATCCAAACTGTTACAATAAGGAAGTCTCATACTTGGGGAATCTGGTTCCTATATGGAACAAATTTGAAAACTGATAAGTGGAATTTGAAATTTGTGGCAGTAGATTGAGAGAATTGTGATTGAAATTGATGATAGTATCTCACAATTATTGTATGCATGTGATATAGGTGAGATGATAGATATGTCCTAAAGGGATAAATGAAGGATGTCGAGCTGGAAAAGCATAGAAAAAGGGTCCATTGTTGTGATATGAATACCCTGCATGTTGTAATCACCTCGATATGGTTGTGTTGTGTTAGAGTGGGTCTGAAGGGTTCCTCGGTAGAGAGGGCCTAAGGGATTCTTTGATTGTAATACTCGATGAAGTCTATGAACTCTTCCTATGTGAGAAAGCCTTGGAAGGAGAGATGCATCACCTAAGGGACTCTACAGTAGAGAAGGGGATGCCAGAGCCTGGAAGGTGAGTGACCACAAGGAAAAGGAGACTTCGATAACTCTTTTTATATGTTGAGTTGGTGGGAAAACCCAACCTTAGATGAGGATACTACAAGCTTGATGTTGGGAGGGAATTTGATAAACCTCAAGGAGGTCCCGTGATAGGTGAATGTAAGGATTTTATACTTGTATTTGCATGAAGGAGAGTGTCCTTCACTTTCCAAATTTATCTGAGAACATGAGAGTTTTCCTTGGTGGTATCATGGCTTGGCACAAGGGTGGAAATACTATAGAGAAATAATGCATATGAAATTATGGTTGGGTGGAAATTCCTTCACCCTTAGTCAATTGTCTTGGAAAATCATTTATACATAAATAAGTCTCTTGCATACTCTCTGTTATGCTGTAAAATATATAAACATGCTATGATTGTGTAAGTTCTCAAATTGCATGGTCTATGAGAAAATATGAGAAAGATGATATAGGTACCTAATTTGTGCACTTTGTATGCATTGAATTTGCTTACTGGTTATTTTCTCTTGTGATGAATGATAAATGAAGAGATCTTCCTGGTTCTGTGATTCACAACTTACATTTTGCTTTACTTTAATATCCTAGTTATTTAACCTATGAGGAAAGTATTTAAAGAAGCCTGGACAAAGATATTTGAACTCAGAAAAATGAGTAAGGAGTGCATGTGATTATCCTCCCTGCATGTTCTAAATTTCCCCTATGGGTCCTTGTCTTATGTGAACCTGAATTTAGTGAGAATGCCCTACCTATGTGTAGGCAAGCTAATCCTTGTGCATGTGGGGAAGTATCAAATATCCCTCAGAATTGTTTTTGTTATCTTGTTCTCGGATTTACGATATAAATCCCTTCTATCATGATTATGAAACTAGATATTGGGAGAATAAACCTTAACTCGTTGATATTTCTGTTTAAGCTTGGAGAGAAACATCAACTGTTGATCTAGGGTGGAGGATCGATATCGACCATTTGTGGAAGGACTGATCCTTTCAGGATGAGTGTTGTAACCATCCCTCGAAGGAACCACTTGATCTCAGTTGCACATGGTTCCACTATCAGGGTTTTGTGGTCCGTCCTTACCTGCTTCATGTTTAAACCTAGAGCGAAGGATAGTCTTTGGATCGAAGGGGAGGATCAACCTTTGATGTCCAATGATCACCGAATATTAGGAACTGGGGGTAGAGTCTTGGTTAATTGGGTCACTGAAGAACCAGAGGCTCGGGCCCTTTAGTTGGCATGACCTCATTAAATCCAAGTGTTAGTGGGGTGAGGTTCCACCTCTTTTTAGGATTATAGAAAAAGTAGAGAGAGAGAGGATGATGTCATGCCAGCGTGGATGATATAGTTCCATGGAGGATAACACTTTTCAACATTTGATTTGTGTGGGACAAGTTGTTGGACCTTAACCAAGTTTTGGATAACCTTGGTCACGTTTGACCATTTTTGAGACTTCGACAGGCTGGTCGAAGACGAAGTGAAAGGTGAAGAAGAGATTGTGGGATCTCAACCCCTTTTTAGGACACTTTTGGGTTTAGGGTTTATGTAATGGGTATGGGATGTCGGCCCATGGGTTTACCCATGCCTTGGCCCCTTTTGTAATGTATAAATAGAAATCTAGGCAATGTAAGTAGAGGGAGGTGGTGCTAAGTGCTATATTGTGCTAAGTGCAAGAAATGTAAGTAGTTGGATCTATGTGACTGAGTTAGCTTTGTGCATACTATGCGCATGAGAACTTGCAGAGCTAAGTGCAAGTGATTGTAAAGAGGCTTTGTGTTGTGACCTGACTCGGGAAAGGAGGATTTGACGAGGTGCGCACAGATCTCCTGTCCTATGCAGAGTGGGTTTTGATGCTCTATGCATGTAAGGAGATTGGCAGAAGATAATAAAGAAGATGAAGAGTTGGTGGATGTAGCCCCACGCTGGGGGTGAACCACATATATCCTGTGTTATGGTTTCTTTATGTGATTGATGTGATTTATGCCTAGTGTTATCATCTTTATGTATGTCGAATGCATCTAATATAATATCTTAGTGCTTAGTGATGTGAATGAATGTTATATCTGATCTATTTCTATATGCTAAGTTCTTGGATGTGTTAGATCTTGTTGAGTACTGCATTTTTTTGTAATTAGGGTTTCTCCTGTGATGTGACTAAGGGTTAAATAATGATGAATGTTAACTTTTAAGTGATTTGTTAAGTATTGTAATCACAAATTTGTGTCCCATCTAGGTTGAAGACACTTGAGTCCTGCAACCCCCCTTCTTCTACCTCGGGTGAGACTTCATCTGCTTCGTAGGTATTGATGAAAGGGCCGGTAGTTAGGGTTTTATTGGTGCGTTGTTGAAGCATTGAACCCTACGTCTGCTCCTGTGCCAACAAATGGTTCTATTGCCGGGACCTGAAACTATTATTGATGGGAACTGGAGAAAAGAAAGCTATGTGCGTAGATATGTTTCTTTAGTGCGCAATATGCTACTTGATTGCGAAGCTCTATGCTAAGAAAGGAATCAAATCTGAAGAAAAGAGGTAAGATCTTAAATCTTTGTGCTCTGATAAAGGTAAAATAAGTGAAAATTTTTATTTCGAAAGAATGGATCTAGGTATGTCTAATAGATTTTTTCGTAGTCTGAAAACTAGGGCACAACTAGAAGAAAGAAGATTTGATCTGAGTAGCTCTGATAAGAATAGTGAAATATATGTTATTCCTATGCATAGAAAGAATGTTTTGACTAACAAATGGATGCAGGATCCTAGAAAGATTTTTTTGCAGGTTAGTTACTGTGATCCCAGTGCATAGTACAAGAAAGGTTGGGGGTCATTTAAAATAAATAGATGATTAACTATTTGTTATAGTTGCAGAAGACCTGGACATATTGCTAAGGAATGCCCTGGTAGAGGTCATAGTTTTCTTTGTTGTAAATATATGGACCATGAAGTTTTGGATTGCCCTAGAATGATTGCTAAAGTTGAAAAGATGAATATGAGACAAGAAAACCATGAGACAGACCAAGAAACTAAGGATATCATAGAACCCCAAAAAGAATCAGTGAATGTATTATTACAGATGAAAGAAACCCTGAATGATCTCAGAGATATCAACTTATCAGAGATATTAAATGAGAAGGAGTGCATAGAAACAAGAATAAGAGACTTTGACATAGACTGTGTTCTGGATGAGGAAACCCAGGTGAATATCATGACATAAAGAACTTGGGAAATTTTGGGAAAGCCTGTTATGGTTCCTTCATTGGGAGGAATAGGATTAATTAGAGGAAATATGATAACCCTATGTGGAAGACTTACCCAGACATCTATGAGTGCTCATGGAACTTCGACAGAGGAAGAATTTGAGGTCATTAAATTTGTTGAGAACAATGCCCCATTTTATATTTTACTAGGAAAAACCTGGATTAAGAAAGATCAGATACGAAGGAAACAAGAAGAGGAGGATCCAGAACATAAAAAACAAGAATTAAGGGATTTCATGGCTAGGAGACTAGCGCACTTACTGGAAGAACAAGAGGACCATTCGAAGCTACTGAGGACCATAGATCTAGACGTTGAAGTTGAAAGAACACATGAAGACTTGAAACACCTGTCTATACAAGAGAGTAGAGTACCTACCCCAGAAAGAGAAGAAGTATTACCCTTGAACACTATGAAATACTGTAACATCCCACTCTGGCGCACTGAGAAAACTTATTCTTTGAGGACACTTGCTCGCAAGTGATCTGGACTTTTATGATGTTAAACTATTTATCCTTGATTATGATGCATTATGATAGATGACATGATGTTTTTACTACTTGGATGTAGACAGGTGCTGCTGACTCAGTTTCATTGAGTGTGCAGGGTTTCAGACCTTGAGGATGCGGAGGCATCGGTGGAACCCCCTTAGACTCCGGATTGAGTCAGGGAGTGTGCTATTTGGGTTGATTTATTTACTATGATATTTCTTTGATATGATGATATGATGTTGACATGTTCTGACACGATTGTTGATGATGCAGGCTGACGATAACTTGCTGACCAGACTCACATATGGAGTAAAGGGGCCACACACGATTTCCAGAGAGGTTGAGGGAGAGGGGTGGAAAACAACCCTACCACCGCCTACTAGCACTCCCGCCGTGGCTCGAACTGTAGGTTAACGATTACCTAG
>JZKD02S1114153.1:162339-176800 GCA_000966675.3 Picea glauca | reverse complement strand
CGCAATAAGGCGGGGGCCTTATTCCTTAGAGCCTTTAGTCTCCCACAAGTTCACCTGGCGGAGTGTTGACTCCAGGGGTTATAGATGTCTACCAATCAGTCCAGTTGGCGAGTGGTACCCTTGGAGCACGTCGTGCAAAGGAAACGAATGAGGCGAGTGGCACCCTTGGAGCACGTGGTGCATCCTGAAGGACACGACACATTGATGTGGATGAAGGAAACAAACCTAAATATCCCTGAGACAACAACACCTTAATAAATTCTTAAAAGGACTACCCTAAAGAATTGTCGTCCAGTTCAAAATCTAAACCTAAGTCAAAAAAAAAAACTTCTCCAAGATAAAAATTTCATTTAACCTTGAGGAAAAAGGCCCTAACTCTAACTCTAAAAAGAGCCTAACCCTAATTCTAAATAAAATAGTTTAACTTTTAATGAACTCATAACTTTTATTCAAATTGAAACATAACTTTTCTTAAAAAGAAAAATATACATAAATTACAGTTTAGTTAACCCAGACAATAAAATTTCATTGAAGGCATCTCCTTCTTTAAACACAACTTGCAATGAGAGTTCATTAACATTTTGAAAGCATAACTTTTATGAAAACCCTTCTGTCAAATACATAACCTTATAAATTTTTTTAAAGCATAACCCCCTATGAACGAAATATTTTTTCAAAAAAATAAAACTAATTAAAAAATAAACAAATACCGAAAGCCATAGTTTTGATTGACAAAACGCATAACCTTCAGTGAATAAATTGAATGCTTAAGGGACTAAACTATTTTCCATAAAACTCATACATAAACTGAGACTGAATCAATAGTAATAAAATTATTTAACGAGCGGGAGTATAAAAAGTATGAATTTAAAAATAAAATGAAAAGATGCATTGGCGCATTTACCTTTTTGGTTAAAAAAAAAAAAAGAGGGAATAATAAAATAGGAAAATGAGCCTTTTAATAAATTTAAGAAAATAATTTTGGGAGAAACGTGGGGGATGAGTGACACTTGTATGACAGAGAATTTTTGAGGGTTTTTCATTAAAACTTAAATTAAATATGATTTAGGGCAAGGGGGCTCAAAACTCCATAAAAGAAAGGGGGAAGGAGGGAAAAGGGGATGGGATATTAGGTATTGTTAGGCTGCCGAATTTGGACTGGACTGATTGCTTGTGAGGAGTTGGGATTTTCTCAGCTGGTATTGGAGTGGTAGCTCAGCCTTGGAGGCAAGCTGGGAAGCTGGGCATACCTTCTGGATTTGTGTGGCCCCTTTGCGACTCGAGGGGCTAAGGGGGAAGCAGAGTACCCCTAGAGATTGGCTGGGAGGTACCGGTGAGGGTTCTACGGTCGGCAAGCAGGAGTAGCAAGGAGTGCGGGACATCAACGGACAACATACAAGGCAGGCACAAGGAAAAAGGTACGCTCGATACTTGGTAGAGTAGGATGCCCAGATTGGTATTTATGCATTTAATTTATTACTGTATAAATCTTCAGTCAATGAGAATCACAGATATAGTTATAATGCCCGACAACAAGTACATGGTTGTGTTGTTATGTATACAGATAATGCATTAGAAAATTCTCCTTGTCATTTACATAGGAAATGTGTAGTAATGGCTAATTTGTGCGTTAATAAATCTGACCCTTTTTACCTCTGTGGCTTACAAAAAGAAATGGAACTTCTTTGATTTAGAGGCAATGGAAAATCCGTCCCACCCTGGCGAAATTTTCTGGAATCAATGAATCTGGCAATGTCATTTCGTGCTTAGTTACTGTGATCTTTCCTTTTTATGTGCTTGCGGTTAAAAGAGGGTCTGGGTGGCGTTCCACTTCTGGACGCGTCTTATTTTCTTATATTTATCCTCGGTTGGGTTCTCCATTGGGCCATGCATTAGTTTATACCTGGGAAGCTGAAGTTTCATGGTCTGGCTTGTATAAATTTGGGACTGTATAAATTCGTTTTAATTATTTATTGTCTGAAATTTTCTTGACTGTTGCCAACTAAAGTTGATTTCCAGGCCTGTACCCATGGTCTTTGTTTCTTGAGCCGTTGATGCTTTCGTTTGCCCTCTTGCTGGCAAACGCGATCTGGAAGAATCGCTAATACTTACCTCTTTCAGTCTTCAATCTCGCGGTCAACGCATTTCTCCAGGCGTTTTCATATACTATGTTAGCTTCCTGCTGTTAGCTCTTGCAGCCATCTTTAGGGTACCCGCCACCTCACCTTAGTCCACGTTCTCTAGAGGGAATGATTAATAAGAAGGAGTTGGATTAAATGGGGACTGCGGTGGACTGTTTTTTTGCTTTATCGATTGGAAGATATCCTTTAGTGTGTGGGTTACTATATGAAGGACATGTTACCCATGCATCTCTGTTATTATTTTGGAAGAATGATTTCCAGGCTACCCGTTCGAGAAGACTGGATCCTATAAATCGTACCTTACCTGGCGTCTGGGAATTCGTGAGTATAGATCATGGATGGGCGGTATAGATCCTGGCTGGTAGTGACCTTGAGCATTGGAGAACTCACGCTTGTTTGGACCTTAGAAACCTGAAGGGCGTATAAAGTAAACCAAAATTTTTATCTGTCTTTGAAGCTATGTTGACTTGGCCTGCAAGGTAAGCTATATAATAACTCCTCCCATGCGCAATCAATTCTTGGACTTCGGATTTTACAGTACCAGAGTTGTGAATTATTGGTTGGGAAATGCCATTTAGATCCCTTTTTAGAGCATGGGTTCCTGTAGTGCAATGAGACCGAAATCCCAAAAATCCTGTGGCGGGATTGGAATTTCATTTGGTTCTAACTAAATTTTTCTTAGCAATTGAAGGCAAATCCTAAAGATAGTAAACCACCCTTTATTTAGGCAGAGGAAAATTCTAATATAAATCTAGACCTGATTTGGTTGGGTAAAAGTATTTTCTTCTTAAATGTTTTACCTTTTATGAGAATTCTATTGTTATGCAAACTGCCATTCCACTTAAGCGAATCTGTAAATTATGGGAAAAAAAAAAGAAAAAAAAAACATTATAGAGCTTTATTGTAAGTTATGGGCATTGTAGACCTTAAGTATTTAATGACAACCCTCTGCTTTAATTAATCAAGCATTCACCTTCTAGTTAACATTCATGCAACTTACTACTTTTGGTTATTCTTTAAATACAACAATCTACTTTATTTTATAAGGGAAACCTACCCTATTTCAGTCAACATTCATTAACAACAGTTCGCTTATTTAGTTAGTATTTGATAATAGCAAGCTACTTAAGTTAGGAATGTGTTAGTTAATGTTAAAACTAGCAATAGAAGTTGATGTAATAGGATGTGAAAGTGAGGTAACATAATTGTTAAAGTACAGTTGAAGTATTTATGTAATGGTTGTTAAAGTAATATTTGTTAAAGTAATATGGGTTTAATGGCAATAATTGTTAGAAAGTTATGGTTTTATAAGGTAATAATTGTTAAAGTAATTGTTGAATTATTGAAATGGAATGTAATTATATGGTAATGATGGTTAAAGTAATGTTAAGGTAATGTGGTGAATTCTTATGTCGATGCTAACATTCAAGGTAAGGTAAATGTAGTGGGTTCATAATTTGGTAATGATAGCACGACTAATTTTATGGTTATTTCGTTGCAAGGATATTGATGTAAAATGTGAGGTTGTTATTGTTCTAGGGTAGTGTTATTGTGTTTTTATCATATGGGAAATGTACAAGATATAAGGTGATTGTAGGTAATTGCAATGTCATTTGTAATGTAAAGTCATGGTAGTTTATCGTTGAACCACGTAAATGTAATATCCTCGCCTTTTCGAAAAATGCATGTAGCCTTGAGAACATAAGAGTGTAAGGTCATTGTTATTTGTTACCATGTTGTTGTAGTATAAAGGTAAATGTCATCGGAAGGACTTTTTAATTCCCTTATAATTTCAACACAAGAGGGTAAGGCCCTTAAACTAAGGGAATTTTTTTATTAGATTTACCCTATGCTAATGTACTCGTGGTTAAATAAAATTAAATGGGAAATTGGCTAATAATCAATCACGGAGGAGTCATAGACATTGCCTTGTCATTAATTTTTAGTGGTCATTGTCTGAGTCCTTGTCTTGCGCCTTCCGTAGAATATGTGGTTGCCCTTTTTCTATTGTTGCGCGTGGTTGTAAAAATTTGTTGATTGGACGGCTTGTGTCGGGCGGGATGTAGACACCTCCATGTAGCCTTGGTACATAAGTCTGTGTGTGTGATTATTTTTTCTGTGTAAGGAATCCAGTGTCGTATCAAGAGTCTCGGGCCCTTTGAAGGCAGTGTTTCCACTCTTGCGACACACCTGACGGAGATTACTAGTTTCTGCCTGAGTAGTCGGCCATGAGCCTATCTGACCTTCTCTCTCTTCGGAGAAGAGAACTAATATTAAACACCCTGCTTTCCTGTGCAGAAATAGTAAGATCTACTACTATGGATTCTTCCCTCTGTGTTCATACTGTGCACAATCCAGTATGTCGTTAAATGTTTGTGTTGTGCGCCCTGTGTCTATGGTCATTTATTTCTTGCAGATACTCGTTGTGTGCCTTCAGTCTTCTTGTGGTGAAATTCATGGTTGCATCTTGTTGGTTGTCGGGTGGCGACGTAGAGTCAAGTGTGTCTGTTACTTCTACATGTGCGCACACACCTTAACACACACACACAAAAAAAAAAATTCACTTGTTAAAGAGTTGTTGTCATAACGAGGAGGACGTTACAAAGACCCTCCATAGTGTGAAGTTACTATGCCAAGAGGAGATAAGAAAATAATGGAAATAGGAAACCAGTAACTCAGATTATAGGAAATAAATCCAGAAAGCTCAGTAAGAAGAAAGAAAAAGTAGAGAAGTTGCAAGAAGTTCCAGAGAGAACTTTGTAAAAGGGAGGTTTGCAACACTTGAAGTTTGTCGAAATAGAAGAACAACAAATATTGTCACTTCGCCACGGTGAAGCAATATGACCATTGGAGGTGTCCCGACCGTTAGCCCCACACTCTAGAACAACTCAAACTATAGTTATGGCTAGAAAGATCACCATTAGACCGTTGGGACCGAGCCATAACAGATGAAATTGCATTGATTAAGGCATTCCTACCAATTGGAGGAATCCGTTACGATGTTAGCTATTTATCCTATCGAGTGTTGCAGTGAGAACACTTTTGCAAACTATGATTATTTGAGTCCACAAAGAACTAGTTTCTTTCTCGCTGTGCCTATTTGAGACCTCACCACCCATTCTGTTACATCGAGTATTTGATCACCAACCTAAGATACCTGATCTTGAGAATGCATGTCGAGTGACTTCAGCGCAATAGAGAAATCTTTTGAAGAGATCCTCATAGACCTCATGGCTAAGAAGGTCATGTCGACAGGAGTCCAAGCCTCATCGATGAGAGGAGTGCAAATATCCTCATCGACTGCTCATGGATCTGGACCATCCTGAGATGCGACAGAGAAATGAACCAAGCATCGTGATGAATTGGTGAATGCAAAGCTCATCCCTTCTATCCTACCTGACTATATCCCACCTCTAGCTGGCGCAGTGAGGCGTGACAATGTCCCGAGGGACTTCGACTACACCTTGATCATTGTGTACCTCTCGAAGGGGATACGCACAATAGGACCACAGTTAGGACAAATCATGATGTTGAAGATCAGTGACTTCAACTTGGGAGACTGCAAGAACTATGGCATGCTCTCCCCACAAAAGTATTTGACCAAGAAAAAGGGGAAGAAGTCGAAGATCATCCCCCAACCATGGAATATGGACATCGCAAGGTCCATTATCCTGAACATGATGAAGATACCACACTTTGGAAGGCATCATGAGGTTAACGCATGCGTTAAAATCATGTTGTCTTTCTTCCATGGTGGTTATTTGTGGTTGGACAAACACATCACCATAGATCCGAAGTTGATCCATTAGATCACTGGATTAAGCATGCAAGGACCATACCCAAGATCATTTTATCCAGGGAAGGCTGCAGAACACGCCCTGGCACATAAAATTAAAGATACCTATGGTGATGTGGAGAAGGGGAAGAAAGTCTACAATGTGGATCCATTCAGAATGGCGCAGTGTGCCTAGCATTCCAGTTGATCGCTGGTACGCTAGTAAGGAAGAATAGACTCACACAAGTCACAGGGTTCATTGTTGACCTCACGGGAAAATGCATTGAGGGACTACAAATAAATTGGGCGAGTTACCTCGTCATCCAGTTAGAAAAATACTGCCACGAAGCTCAGGATTAGGGCTATGAGTTTCATTTTAGTTGGGTATTGATCCTCATCACTTTCATTGCGTAGGGGATGCTGGAAGGAGTGACCTTCCCTGAGATTGAGCCATCTGAACCCCTAGCCGCAAAGTTCACCACGTTCTGGTATTTGAGCGGCATGGAGAAACAATGGTAGTCAAATGCGGTGTTCCACACCTATTACCTGCAGTTGAAGAGGGCTATTGAGGATTTCCCTTGTATGACGCCAAACACCCTGCACAGGTTCAGACCTTTTGTGAAGTTCACGTAGGTAGACATTTTATTTATATCACTACATGCATAGATGAACATAAAGAAGAGCTCCATTATTATTATAAGCTCATTGAGGAGGACATGGAAGAAATAACTAAGGAGTGGCCTGCAGAGCTCCTTATACCAGTCAACCAGAAAGAAATTTCTAACCCTGACCTCATCAGAAGTCCTATGGTTTCTCGCAAAGAGTATGATGCACCTAGCAATAGCAGAAGGAAGAAAAAGGAAGAGGTACAAGAGATGAAAAACGCATCAGAAGAGACTGCTTCAGACTCCCCTGGAGGGGGAGGTGATGACGAAGTAGACAAAGAAGAGGACAAAGGAGATAAAGACAAACAAGGAAAAGTAACACCACGTAGGGATCCTATTGATGAAGCTGAGACCTCCAAGAAAATAAAGGTTTCCCCCACAAAACCTACATCGTGAAAGAAGTTGAAATCTAGTAAACCACAGATGCAGACTGTGCTCACGATGGATGACATAGATCTCATCATTTCCATTGTCTCAGATACCTTAGAAGATATCTTACAGTGCAATGAAGCCAAACAAGAGACCATGTATGAAAGAATTGAAGCAGAGCTGAAAGGGCTCCAAAAATCCCTCTACTCTAGCCACGCAGTATATACTACACCCCCATCATCAAAAGGAACAAATTTGGGAGATGAGCCTTCCCAGCTATGCCGAATAGCAGGTGAAATCGAAGCTCACCTTCGTCGTGTTCAGGAAGAAAAAGAGAAGGCCACAGAGGCCTTAAAGCAAGAAAAAGAGGAAGCCATAGAGAAACTCCAGGTTGCTCAACAGGAAAAACACAACATCCAAGCCAAGTTTGCAGAGGATAGAGCACAGATCCAGAAGGAGAAGGAAGAACTGCTCGTAGAGAAGATTGGATTTAAAGAAGCAGTCACTAGAGCACTTCACTTTGTGACAGGCTTAAAACAGATGGAAGAAGACCCAGTGGGAAGCCAAGTAGGAAAGTTTGTTGAAGCCATTTAACAACTCCAACAGAGGGTAGCAGACCTCAAGTTACAAGAAATGCCAAGCACTCTGTAGGTCGTGCGAGACCAGAGAGAAGAAACTACCTGGAGCACAGTCTAAAGAATCAAGGAATTGGCCTTAGAATGTAAACAACTCAGCAGTGTAAGTGCGCAGACTTACGAGCACCTTGTAGAGGACCCTAAACTAAGGACACTGGAGTCACAACTTTAGGAGGCCAAGAAACAAGCAACAATGGTGCAAGTGCAGTTGATGCCACTACCAATGGTCGAGAGGATGAAACAATCATAGGAATAATGCACATTTCAACAACAAGTCCATGCCATACAGAGTAAGGTCATGGAAGTGACTCAGCGACTCCAGCCAATGCAGGATGAATCTTGCATACTTTTTGAGGATATTGAAGGATGAGGTGTAGAACTGGAACAAGTGGTCACCATAGTGGAACAACGCTTGGAAGGATCTGTGATGGAGAAGGTTATTCAAGAGTTCACCAAACATGAGGCTCTAGAGAAGAAACAAGTCGAGGTAGCTCGAGCCAAGATCGAGGCATTTGAGGCAGAGTTACCCAGATCAGATTAACTTAGGACAAGTCACATATGAGTGTTGGGGGCCTGTTGGCCCTTGACCAAGTTTTGGAGAACCTTGGACACATTTGACCATTTTTGGGACTTCAATAGGTTGGTCAAAGGTGGAGCTCAAGGCGAAGCAGATATCGCGGGATCTTGACCCATTTTAGGACACTTTTGGGTTTAGGGTTTATGTAACGGGTATGGGATGTCGTCCCATGGGTTTACCCATGCCTTGGCCCCTTTTGTAATGTATAAATAGAAATCTAGGTGATGTAAGTAGAGGGAGGTGGTGCTAAGTGATATATTGTGCTGAGTGTAAGTAGTTGGATCTATGTGACTGAGTTAGCTTTGTGAATACTATGCGCATGAGAACTTGCAGAGATAAGTGCAAGTGACTATAAAGAGGATTTGTACTGTGACTTGACTCGGGGCAGGAGGATATGGTGAGGTGCACGTATATCTCCTGTCCTATGCAGAGTGAGTTTTGATGCTCTGTACATGTAAGGATATTGACAAAAGATAATAAATAAGACAAAGAGTTGGTGGATGTAGCCCCATGCTAGGGGTGAACCACGTATATCATGTGTTATGGTTTCTTTGTGTGATTGATGTGATTTATGCCTAGTGATGTCATCTTTATGTATGTCGAATGCATATGATATAATAGCTTAGTGCTTAGTGATGTGAATGAATGCTAGATCTGATCTATTTCTATATGTTAAATGCTTGGATGTTGGGACCTGCTAGGTATGAACATTTGATTCAGTGCCCTTAAATCCTACTTGTCGGATCTGAAGACTAAGAGATATTGGTCGTTGATTTTTCTTATATAATCTCAACAAGGTTTTCATCGCCTTAGGTTAACTAGACCTCCAGACCACCATAGTTTCCAAGACTCATTTCTTTATACTTCTTCCCCATTTTCCCAATGCTTGGTTGGATAAGGTTTCAGAAAGGGTTCCAACCCTTTTACCTTTGAAAGTGTGTGAGTGAAAGGACATATGGGGCATGTGTCTATGATATCATGATGATTTATTGGAGAAAATATGAAGTGGACATGTTTCATCACGTAAGTGGATAGGAGCCTTATGCCTTGTGATGACGTGTAGTGCCATGTCATTCCACATGTCATGTTTTGGTTAGTCCACGTCTCACAAAGGATAATGTGCCACATGTCTTGGATGGTCAAAATTTCCAATGCATAGTTTCATACAAGGTCGAAGGATGTGATGACATCAACATCCACGTGTTTGGTCAAGTTGCAAGGTGTTATTCCTAGTGGCATGTCACATTAGGCCCACATGTCGTGGTGCTATAAATACCAATGAATTAGGCAAATTAGGATAGACACATATGAAATATATGGAGGCCTAGTGCCTGATAGGGTTAAGGGCCCAGTGCCTGATGGGATTAGGTGCCCGATGCCTGATGGAGAGAGGTTTCCAGTGGGTTGAGGTGTTGGTGGGGGTGAAGTTCTTGGTTGGGGCTATGGTTCTGAAAACTCGACTACCAGACAACCAACAACCAGAAGTTGTTATTTGTGCTAATTTTTAGGGATCCACAGGATCCCAATGCCCAGTTGGGCACAAAACCGCCTCCAAGTTTCATTTTTAACGTGCAAT
This sequence comes from Picea glauca, assembly GCA_000966675.3. Lineage (NCBI taxonomy): Eukaryota > Viridiplantae > Streptophyta > Pinopsida > Pinales > Pinaceae > Picea > Picea glauca. The sequence continues at coordinate 167,062 of JZKD02S1114153.1, read as the reverse complement.
ATATTCCCGCCAACAATTGTTCGAGATGTGCAACATAGAAGGCTATGTTTCTTGCCACGTCAACTCCCAAGTAACACCACATGGAATGGTACGAGAGGTGAGGGTCCATGTGGACACGAGGTGGAATTTTGGTGAGAAATTTTTTGAAATATTTAGGAGGCCATGAATTTTTATCCTGAGCTCAGTTTTGGGAATGGTTAGTCACTAAAAATATCTCAATGAGTGGAACTATATTGTGATTTTAGAATTGGATTTAGAGGAGTGATTAAGAAAGGTGGTTTGAGAAAAGAAAAGAGGAAAATTGTACATCCCACCAACCTAAGAGATATTAGGAGGTCGAGTGTGTTACAAAATGGCATCAATGTAGAGTTCAAACACTAGGATTGAATGGGATAGAGATCAGTCACATGACCATTATACCAAGGCCAAGAAGAGCCTATTGACAAATTGTTCTCTTCATTAAAATTTAAATCTTAACTACATAAGCTTATTGAAATGAAAGACTACATATTCATTTTAGAATTTTCACAACATAAAATTTAATAATGCTAAGGCATGCTAAGAAAAAAGGAGTTATGTGATTGCCTTGTTGGATTTCGAAAGAATACTACAAGAGTTTGAATATGATGATAGGAATTGATGGTAATATTTGAATGTGAATGGAAGAAAAGAGAACAATCTCATTATAGGGATGCATAATTCCAAAAAATAAAAGAGTTGGATTGTTTTAATTAGGTTGTAATGTTGCCAATGAGTATGGGTTGATAGAGCCACTAAAAAATATGATTGTTGCATAAATAAAAGACTAAATCCTTGTAATAATAATTCATCATGTTTGGAGGACTGATAGAAATTTTTTAAGTTCGGTTTATTTGAACTATAATGAAAGAGACATGATGATTTCATTATCCATTTAAGAAAAGTAAATGGATTTAAGAGAAATAATGATTTATTTACTTGGAATTAAGAGGTTTCAAGAATTATTGGTGTACTTATTAAGAACCCTTAACATTATAAGATGATATGGTCGTGATTGAGCATGTGTATAATGTGCATATAGACATAGAATAACCTATCATTGGTTGTAAAATATAGTGTGTCGATGGGTCGTTTTGGTTGATGATTAATTGATAACAGAAAAAAGTGAAGGAACAAAAATGTTAATGGTGCTAGTGCATATATCCTTATGAAGATAAGGAAAAGGATCAACAAGGCGTTGGTCCAAATTTTGGTAAAGGGAGTGCTTGGGAACACCCAAAATATCGCTAGATCAGATGAAATCCAGAGAGGGATGATAGCCATTAAGGTATCACTTAATATTCTCAAGTAATAGTGAGAGTGAATTTAGATAAGATTTCCTTGGTAAAGGTCCCTTGACCAAGAATGATTTTAGGTATGAACAGAGATAGAAATTGGTATTTTGATGCACTAGGTAATGCTATTTGTATTTTCTGATTTACAGAATGATTTTTTAGCAAATGGGCAAGAGTGATTTCTAGTTGGTTGTTTTCAAATAGGAAAACATATTCATGAATATCCCTATGAGGCTTCTCACATGAATGGTTGTAATATCTCAAGAAGGGTTGTTCGTAGGTCAAAAATTCTAGTCTGTATTGTCAGGACCTTCATATGGTATATTTTATACTTCACTTTACCCCTCTTTTACCCTATTTACACTTCACTTATACACCCATTCTTCATTCATTTAACTATTTTACGATGAATTGGCTCTTAGGATTATCAAACTATAATTTGGTTGTTTTTCTATGAAATAAATTAGGATGTTTGATTAAAGTTGCTTCCATTTTGATATACGTGCCTAACCTAAAATATGAAGTGTAGGTTCTTTCCTCAGGTTAATAATAAAATCTCCAGGTATTATGACATTGGTTTTCAATGATCTTGACTAGGGAATCGACATGAGGATAATCCTATGGTTTATGGGCACCGATACTTCATTTTTCCATTCCAGGGAGTTGTTGGAGTTGTTGCTTCCATGGATAACCATTTATGAGGATCATGGGGCTTGTTGATGATTTTTTAGATTCAGGAGGTATTCCCACAAGAAGCCAAGGTGTCAGGCATGTGCGAATTTTCTTGGCACTAGATTATCCTTTCATTTCAATGAAACCGGCCTCAGAATGAGGCAAGTTCCTCATGGGAAAGTTGATGGGATTTGTGGACTTGTGATGGGGTGTCACACCCACAAAGAGGAATAAAATATTATGATTAATTGTTGAGTTTAGGAAGGGATCATTAGACTTGTATATAAATAAGAGAATTCATCGTGACATTTCATTTTTGTGGCACTATGGAGTTAGCATAAGTGAGTAAACACTTGTGGTAGGGAGCATGGCAATTGTAGCTAGGAGATTTATGCACCTAGGCAATCTAGCCTAGGGTTTCTGGGATGCTCAAAGGTAGGATAAGGGAAAACATGGTAAATTCAAAGCCTTTTGGGTTGGTCCTTTTAAAATTTATGAATTTTTTCAAGATAATACTTTTAAGTTGTAGAATTTGGAATATGCTGAAATTCCTGGTGGCCCAGTCATTGGGAATTTTCTAAAAAAATACTTTTTCTAAAATCCATGGGTGGCTTCATTTCATTGTAAATACCAGCCTATTAGTTAGTTTTGTTGTCTTTTAATAATGAATCCTTTCCCAATGGATAATACATTGGAACTGCATGTTCTTGGAGCCTCACAGGGAGGTCTCCATCCCCCGTGGAGCCAAATGTTAGCACATAGGATGTGTAGGAGTCAAGATTTTTTAAGTTTATAGGTTTGAGTCACTAGTAAATTTGGGTCATTTTGCGATGACAATTTTGACACTCTTGTGACATTATGTCATGGAGATTGCAACGAATCTTGGGCCCCTCAAATATCGCTTCACAACTGTGGCAAGTGCGACAAACCCGAGATAACATTGCAAGAGTGACGACCCGATGAAGTTGTCGCAAGTGAGACAACCTACGGTGGTCATCACAAGAGAGAAAAACTATGGTGCTCATCGCATGAGATACGACCAATGGTGATCGTTGCAAGAATTCCAAATGAGGATGATCATTGCAAGAACAACAACCGAGTATGATCGTCACAAGAAAGACGTCCGCGACAGTTCTTGCAATGATCTATTCAATCATAAGGTATTGTTGACAGTAATGATCGTTTGTCGCTCTTGCGAAGACCCTAGTAGTTATTGCGATGAACTATCAATAATATCAACAAACCTCTTTGTTGGAAGAGAAATGACCTATCCTATTTTTGGCGACGAACGATTCGTCGCAATAGCGACGAAGTGTCAATAGTTGCGATGAACTATCAATACTATCAACACTCCTCTTCATCACAAGAGAAACAACCCGTCCTAGTTTCTGCGATGAATAGTTTTTTGTAAGAGAAAAGAAGTGTCGATAGTTGTGATGAAATATAAATACTATCGATGCTCTTATTTTCCACAAGAGCGATTAAATATATCTATTTAAAAAAATAATAATAAAGATTAATGCAAGAGAGTGGACGTTAACATTGTTGAGAATTTCAGGAATGTAGAGGGTGCATGCCTTGAAAATTATTCTTATGAATTTTAGACCTTGTAAATCTAAAGGATTTAACATTACTTGTGTTAACTACACCTCTAAGATACAATATCTGATGCCATTTCTAGTTCTCCATGTTAATATTTAACAAAATTTGAAAATGATATGGGGCCTCATCTTCATTTGTAGTAGTTTTCCAACTGTGTTGAAGATGCATAATGAAATCTCAAGATCTGATTTATGTTGGAGATGTGTAGTGAAATCTCAAGAGATCAAGTTCAACCATGCTTGCCTCCAACCTAACCAATGCCCCATTCTACAATTGTTTGTTCCACACATTTTTTTGAAATAATTGGTAAGTTATTTGTTTGTTTTCATATTATTGTTTTCAAATTTGTCTGCAATTTGAAGTCTGTCATTAAAGGTTATGTTGGGCATATTGAAGTAGTGAAAGGAAAATTATTGTATTTGTAGTTTATCGTTGTTTGGTTTTAGTGTGTCTTGCTAAGATTTTGTAGGAACCTTGCACCTTCAAGTATATCACTAAGATGGAAGGATTTTTATAAGGCTATATCAAACCTGGTAATTTACTTTAACTCCTTTGGAAATTCGTACTTGAGATACTGAAAGTGCAAGTGAAACAATTACAATAAATCAAATAGATCATGCGCCGAATCAAATGGTTACTCCAATCCATCAAAAACCAACATGGAATATCTCCTTACGTTTGTAGGAGATGAATTTGAAGGAAAGGTTTAGGAAATAAGATGACTTGCATGAAATTCAAAATGAGCTCTAATATGAAGCACTTTCATTGTCCTTGTTCATTTGTTACTTGAAATTCATTTAAATGGAGACTTACAATTAATGCATAAGAGATATTAGGTGCCTCTTCTTGGGATAAAATGGGATCTAACACTTTCATGAACTTGCAAGAACTTGCAATTGCACTTTCTCTTCTACAACTAGTCCTTTTCCATTATTTGAGTGAAAATATTCTTCTTCACCCTAATGTTATTTCTCCAATCCAAAGCACAATTTCTCATATACATGTAACTCTTGTGGAGGTTCTCATTTTATAACTTTGAGGAAGGATATCACAAAAAATAAGCATTCGGTACTATTTTTATGTGTCACACCACTACAAAGCATGGATGTCATTAGATTCATTGTATTCTATTTGTA
>JZKD02S1114153.1:135402-158091 GCA_000966675.3 Picea glauca | reverse complement strand
TTCATGGCTTTTTATAGCATAGCATTGGGTGATTATGTAACTCCTTTGAAGTGTGAAAAGGGGCTCTTTAGGGCTTCATTAGGTCTTTGACCAGCCTACCATGCAAATTCAGCTCTGATTTGAGGGTCAAATCGGCTTGGGAGCTGATCCATAAGTGGTTGGGAGGCCGACCAATTCAATAAATGCACCGTTTAGCAGGTGCGAGGGTTTTTGCGCCAACAACCGCGCATCATGCGCGTATGCGCACATGGTACGTTCCTGTTCTGCGCATGTGCGCGTGCACCAAAATTCTGTAAAGAGCCCTTAAATTTTTGGTTACTTTGTATAGTTTTTGACCTTTTTGGAATTCTATGAAATTAATTCAGTGCCATGAATGATTTCATTACTTGTTTGACGATGCTGAGTTCTTGTTGCCATGTGCGGATGAAATTTCAGTGATAACAGATGCCCCCTGATGGATGAGGTTAGGAGCATACGTATAGCCGAAATCCATCAATGTTTCTTCTACTAAGAATGTTGTTGTAAGTGAGAGCAACAGTGGGACCGTTCAGAGCGAACTGTTGGAGAGAAAAAGGAACCGGTAGGACCCGACCTTCTGAGAGGTGTGCAAAAAATAGAAAACTGTGTACAAACGAGGTGGGCATGCCCCATGGTCATGTTATGTAACTCTGAAAAAAGATGACGGAAGTGTTGGTGTAGACAACTGTAGTGCCCTCAGGGGTGGTGATGATTAAGGCAGAAGACAATTCTGCAAAGGAACATACTCTGAACAATAGGCAATGATTGCGGTAATGAGTATCGGCGATAATGCGGGCATTGATGGCCCTACCTAGTTCAGAGGTCTTCGGAAAATGGTAGAAATAACTGCAATAGTCGCAAAGTAAGACCCACCATAACATGAGAAAGTGTTGGCTTTGAATGTTATGGGGGCCAAGGACAACAGGGAGCAATGGTGTTTCACCCTGTGCCGTCCGTGATCTCTCATTGAATCAAGAATGAGAATCAAGATACTGTTTCCCTTCTGGAAAATGGTGTTGATGTCGACGAAAGGGGAACGTGACTCCCAGAAGAAGAGGGCTTCATGGAATCTTCTGAGGTGAGGAAGTGGCAGAGATACATGGACGAATTCAAGAAGTGGGAAGACTCAAGACTGCCCTTGGTTGGAGGATGTATGAGAGAAAAAGTGGCCGCAACCGTGTAACAAGGTCGAGTTGCAGGGGGAAAACAAGACTCGTGATAAGTTGTGCCAAAGGTGGGATAAGGTGAAAAAATTCAGAGGGTAGAGGTAAGTGATCTGTGGAGTACTCTGAAGATATGAACAATGCCGACGAGGGGAGATGAGAAGTAAAACTCCAACCAAGGGTGACATGGGTTGCGCGTGGCCAAAATGAAGCAAGTTTCCAACAGTGATGACAAAAGAAAATGTAAAGAATGGAAATACAGGTGTTTGTACAAATAAATAACGAATAATGTGTTGGAAAAAATGTACAAATACAGAAAAGGGGTGCCCCAGTGTAAAAATGAGTGCCCCAGGGAGGGCATAATTTTCTTGGAAAACTGATGAAGGGTGGGGGCCCCATTGGTGAGTTTCTGTATGAGGTAGGTGAAATGAAGATAGGTTCGTAGAAGGGAAAACTAATGGTGGATGGAATGGAGGGTTCATGATACTGCAGAGGTGTAGGTAAAAAGTAGAACCGTGAAGAGATAACCTAGGAGTCCATATGGAAAGCTAGCAAAAATGAGGAGAAGAAGTATGTGGCTGATGCTCGACATGATGAAAGACTATCGGGACTCCCATCCTTAAAGGGTAATGAAGAACAACATGAGTGTCAAAAGTGCCAAAAGGTGCTATGAATGGGACAACTCATGTGGGTGAGAATGCTACCGGGTGACAGTACCGTAGGTGCAAATGGAGGCGTGGGTACTGCAGAGCCGGACGTGAGGATCCTAAAGGCCAATATCATAGGGTGTGACTGGAAATGTAAATGCAATACAGTGGGAGAGACTACATGCCAGTGATGAATATATACCTGGAGGGATGATGTCGATGACCGATGAACGAGTACCTGCACACATAACAACCAAATACCCAAATTGAACAATATCTGAAGAGAATCAAAGATATGAGCATGTATTGGACAAATGTGACAATGTGTGTGCGTACCTGACCATGAAATGGAAAAAAGGTGCCTCGGGGGCTCAGGATGAAAAGTGACCCAGGGACAGCTATGATGTAGGTGGCAGGATGCTGATCCCGTGGTTGAAGACGGTTTGAAAAATGGACACCTTGGGCTCCCGGAATGGTGAGTGGAAGTTTGGCAAAAGGCCTATATATACTTGTAGGGCCCACATTGCCACCTCATTTGTACCTGCTGCAACAGTGACTGGACGAGCAGATTTCAGAGGAGATTTAGAGATGCGGGGAGGATGAGGCATCCGATCGTTGTTTTTCCAGTATCAGGTTAGTGGTCTGATCATCCTGCATAGAAATAAGGTTTCAATTTGTGGGCAGTGCTGGTACGGGGGGTCGTACAGGGGTAATTAGGGGATTTTGTATGGAGTGTGGGCACACATGCACAGGTGATCCAGTGGAAGGCGTGCATAGGTACGTGCCTATCCACCGAATATACACGCATGAGTGTGCGATAGGGGGAATTTAAGGCGCGCCCTAGGGGCGCGCCTGTGAGGTGGATAGGCGTGCATCAGTGCGCACATGTGAGTTGGACAGGCGTGCATCCGTGCGCGCCTATGAGTTGGACAGGCGTGCTCTTGTGCACGACTGTATGATGAACAGGTGTGCTCAGGAGTGCGCCTGTGCAGTGAACAGGTGTGCATATATGCACACCTATATAGTGAATAGGCACGCATATGTGCACGCCTGTGGGTAAAAAAACCACACCTTTGAGGCAAGGTTTTAAGGGTAAAAAATGAGTTTGTTTGATGCCGTTGATGGGTAGCTGAGCTGATATAAGACTCTGTGTTGTGTGCAGGTGGCCAACAGTGATGATGTCTGTGCGGTGGTGAGAGTGAGACTGGGCCCAGTTGCGAGATGTTGCGGCCAATGCGGGGCCTGAGGTGCGAGCGGCTTTAGCGACCTGTGGGTTGCTAAATTTTTTTGAGTGCCCGTTGATATGGGCACAGGAGTATTTACTGCAGTTCCTGCTCCAGATGTGGAGTCTGGAGCTGCACTGCTTCCTTGTGCGAGGAGAGCAGATCCCCTTCACTGCGGTGGAGGACGTTTATTTTCTGACTGGGCTCCCCTTTCGGGGAATTCCCCTCCCAGCAGAGCCAGTGCTGCCAAGGGAGACAACTCTTGTTACCATTGGTCGGGGATATTGCTCAGGTGAGAACTTAATGTCCGGGACTGTAGTGAGCGTTAGTGCTATAGACTCCCTGGCTCATCGTTGCATAGCGGCGATGATTGTTTGTGTATACGGGTCACTTGCGACCCAACGGATTAGTGGTGGCCAGCTGCTGGTGCTGGAGAGAGTGGTGGGTGATGAACAGTTCGCGTGGGGACTGACACTGCATGCGTGGATGATCGCGGAGTTGGACCATTGTCAGTCCACAGGTGCAGGAGAGTTTGCATTTGGCTCGATCCTGGTAGCCTAGTTTTTGGAGAGGGTGCCAATGTTGCGCCCGAGGGTTCTACTAGAGATGCCAGGGGCACGAGAGCCGCGCTTGAGGTGGTGGTCTACAGTTTTGGTCCGCCACGGTGGTGGCGAAGGTGGCCATTACTTTTCAGCAGAGGCGGCATGGATATGGTGGCAGATGCCGCAGGTAGTACTTTAGTACCCCTATGCTGGGGTTGACTTCCGAGGGGACTCGGACATGGTGCTGCCTCCTGGGGAGGTTTTTGACCATTGAGGTATGCTTTAGCATTGTGCATGTTTTTGATCTGATGCTATTTTTGAGATATCAGTTCATATGTATGTGATATAGATGCTGATATGATCTGTTTGTTTGTTGTTCTGTGCATGTGCAGATGTGGCACCTCACGAGCGCGAGGTGGAGATGCAGAGAGTGCCGGTGCAGTGAGAGCCAGAGAGACGACCGCAGGGAGAGAGACAACGGCGGGATGATGCCGCAGGGTGACTTGTTGAGCCTAAGAGGGCAGCGAGGAGGCGCCGGTTCTATGACCCTGGTGCGGGGCCATCACACGCTCCTCCGGTGGAAACCAGAGTTGAGTTTGATGATATACGTCATCGTCTAGAGACGGTGTTACAGGACGTGCCTGAGGGCATGTGGATACGCATCCAGGATGAGGGGTTCCTGGAGCAGTGTATAGGAGTACCGCCACCATGGCGGGCGATAGTGCGAAGAGCAGCTGTGTTGGCCGCTATGACTAGTGGACGCCTTCCGCCGGGGCAGGAGGGTCCTATGGGTGGTCCTCCACCACCGCTTGGGGCAGGTGGGGGTGGGCCACCACCTCCTGCTAAGGGAGGAGTAGGTGGGGGTGCGATAGAGGTACCCTGATTGATGTATGATGTATACCTTTTTGTTGATAGGATGGTGAGCCGGTTTTTGTACCGAGGTGCTGCATTGGCCTATGGATACATGTATTTTTTTTTTTTTTTTTGTATGTAAACATTTGGATGGCCTGATGGGCTGATATATATATATATATATATGAGTATACATATTTTGAGATCTTGATGTTGTCTACATGTGTTTTTTGTTGATGATGATGATGTCTATTCTATCTGTATGATGTGACATGATGTATGTGATGTTTATGTATGTGTATCTTGATGTGATATATGCCAATCTAACACCATGTTATCTATTTGATCTGTTGTTCGATTCAACTGTCTTGGAATATGTGTAAATGTAATGGAATCAAAATGTCGAGATAACAGTCTAACCTGCAGGTATTTGCGAAAGAGGCACGGATCGCGTACACGGTAAACATTGTTGAGTTGGAGAATGACTAGTTGAGAGTCGAGGAAGATGCTAAGGTGGCGAATATGATGACGCTGGGCGTCAACCAGGAGGCCAATGACCGCAGTGTATTCGGCTTGGTTGTTGGTTGCTGGTCCCAAATAGATGCCGCTTGAATGTAGCATTTCATGTGAGGGGGTATATAGAGCCCAAGCCGTCGAAGCGAGATTTTGTGTCCAACGGCTGGTGCCGTTGGCGTAACCAATGTGGTAGGCTGGTGGAAGAAGCATCTGTCAATAGCACAAAGGATATTTTAGAAGAGAGGGTAGGAGGAAAAAGATTAAAAACACTAAAACAAAGAAAAAATAACCTAAAGTAGAATGACTACTTCTAAGCATAAAATTTCTTGAGGTATAACCCATTGACGGGTTCCTTGAGTGAGAGGCCTTCGGGGGAGGCCAGGATGTATGCGCCTTTGGTGAGGCAATGTTGGATGATGTAAGGGCCATGCCAAAGTGATTCAAATTTTTCCATGGCCAAAGGTATCATGGGCGATATCATAGGCCAGGACAAGGTCGCCTTCGCGAAATGATCGAAGGTTGACATGGATATCAAAGGTAGCCTTGGATCATTTTTTATCTGCCTCATTGTTCTATAAGGAAGATCGACGATCTTCATCCAGAGACTCCAAGTTCAGCAAACGCTGCTCCATTAGAGCAGTGTCAGATAAAAGCTCAATTGCGGTGCATAGGGTGGGAATTTCGCACTCGATGGGAAGAGTTGCCTCGACCCCATGGACTAAATGAAATGGCATGAAACCTGTAGCAGTTTTTACTGCCATGCGATAAGCCCATAGCACAGAAAATAACATATGATGCCAATTGGTTTTATGTTTATTAACCGTGCACTGTAACATGGTCTTGAGGACTTTGTTCACTGCCTTGACCTGTCCGTTTGACTGAGGGTAATATGGTGAGGAAAACTCATGAGAGAAGCCTAATCGAGATGAGATTTCGATGAATATCTCATTCTCAAAGTGTTTCCCATGGTCGAAAACGAGTTGGAGTGGTACTCCGAATCGGGATATGACGTGGTTAAAGAAAAAATGTGTTGCAGTGTCAGCGGTGTTGTTGAAGCTGGGCATAGCTTCGACCCATTTGGTGAAGTAATCAACGGCGACAACAATGTATTTGTGACCATTGCTGGAGGGGGGATTACAAGTCATAAAGTCGATGCCCCATTTACAAAAGGGGCTTGTAGTAATGACAGGGTGAAGAAGAGCGGGGGGAGCATGGGCTTTGTTGGCATAGAGCTGACATTGCTCGCATCGTTTCACGGCATGAATGCAATCATGAAACAGGGTAGGCCAAAAGTAACCGGACCAGATAATATTTTGAGCAATGGATATACCTGAAAGATGACCCCCGCATGCGCTGCTGTGGCAGTCGTTTAAGACTCTGTCGGCCTCGTCAATAGTCAGGCAGCGACGAAGAATGGTGTCGACGCCCTGCCGATATAAGATGTCGTCGATGAGGAGATAGCGGGGGGCCTAATGGAAAATGCGTCGACGATCATCTCGTGATAGGTGGTTACCAAACTTTTGAGTTCATAGGTAGATGAGAAGGTCGCCATACCAAGGATCATCGGAAGCGATGTAGAAGATATGTTCATCAGGAAAGTCGGTGTTGACGGGGGCACTAGGTGTGTCAGAGGGGAGGGTCGTGACAAGTTCGGCGAGAACAAGGGCCTTCTTACTCTTAGGTGTTGAGAACTCGAGGTCATACTCCTAAAGGATAATGATCTTTCGAGCGAATTTTCCGTTAACTTGTCGACGACTGAGCAAGTATTTCATAGGGTTGGAATCCGCGACGACTTTTGTGGTGCGAAGCAGAATGTAATGGCGCAGTTTCTGGACTACGAGGACAACGGCAAGAGAAAGTTTTTCCTCGTGTTTATACTTCAAGGGTGTCCCTGAGAGGTTCTTACTAACGTAGTAAATGACGTGTTCACGATTGTCATCTCCGATCTGGACGAGGACGCCGGCTACTAATACAGCTGATACTGATACGTAGAGGATGTAGTCGCGATTGTAGTCAGGTGCGCTAATCAAAGGTGCATTGGAAAGTGCTGCTTTAAGATCGTCAAATGACTGTTGGGAATAGTCGTTCCAATGAAAAGGGATGTCATGACGTATTAAGCGAAGGAAACCGTGTGCACGTATGGCGTAATCAGGAACAAAGAATCTAAGAAAATTAGCTTTTCCCTGTAGACTCTGAAGTTGTCGTAAATTCTGAGGAGGTGGAATTTCGGTGATATCTTTGACTTTAAGGGGGTCTACGGTAATACCACTTTGGGAAACGATAAAACTGAGGAGGCGCCCTACAGTGACACAGAACACACACTTGAGAGGGTTCAAGCGGATGTTGTACTGACGACACCGTTGAAATATGATTCGTAAATCATTGAGGTGCTAGGTGCGTTTCTTGGATCGAGCTGTGAGGTCATCCAAGTAGGTGAGGATGATTGTAGCCAGATCGTGAAATATGTATGTCATTGCCCGCTGGAAAGTTACGCCGGAATTTTTTAAGCCGAAAGGCATGACACGATATGCAAAAGTACCCCACGGGGTAATGAATGTGGTTTTATACTGATCGGATGGATGGATTTGAATTTGGTTATAGCTAGAGAATCCATCCATAAAGGAGAGAGCCTCGTGGCCAGCGCAGTCGTCAATAATTTGATTGATGAAAAGAGTTGGGAAGTTGTCTTTGGGACATGCATTATTGAGATTGCGAAAGTCAGTGCAAATGCGGATAGTGCCCTGTTTTTTGTTGATGGGTACAGGGTTGAAAACCCATGAGGTATAAGCGATGGGGTAAATAAATCCGGCCGTACGCAATTTGTCAATTTCGGCTTTGATAGCCGCGGCCTTGGATGGGTGTAGCGGTCATTTTTTTTGGAAAACTGGTGTGATGTCAGGCCAGGTGTCGATGTGATGCTCGACAATAGAGGGATCGAGTGTGTATGACTAGGTGAAAATATCCCTATATTCCTGGAAGAGGGCTTTTTATGCGGCGATTTCCTGAGGAGTGCAAGCGGCTCCAATGATGATTTCTTCGACGATGCCATCTTTAATGGGAATGTCGATTTTGATGGTGGGGGAAATGTTGGCCAGATTACCTTCTTCAAAAGTGTCGAGGGTAGGAATGGGATTGTTGAACCAATCGATAGGCCCTGATGGGATAAAATATTTGGTTTTGACCGCGTAAATGGGGTTTTGGTTGGGAGGCATGAGGGATTCCTGTGGAAGGAAGAGTGCACGATGATGGAGTGCATCCCAGGGAGAGTTCGGGCGTTGTAGCTCTTCCAGTATTTCCTCGTCGCATTGGAAATGATGGGAATATAAGGGGTCGTGAGGAGTGACCTCGGTGACAGTATGGTTGCCTCCTGATGGAGAAGTAGGGGGAGCAATGTTAGGAGATGGTGAGGGTTCACTCAACATAAACCATATATTGAAGTACTGAGGGGTACCTGTGGTGGTTGGGTGGAGAATTTCCGTAGGGGAATGAGCAGGAGAGTTGGGTGGGTTACGGGGTAAATCCTCAGATACGTCATCTAAGAACCAAGGAGGCGTTGGGAGTGCCTCGGGTTCGGGAGAAATTACATGAAGACCCTCTAGTGGCGAGGTAATGTCAATTATCGCTTCTGTGGGTTGGTGACGCAGGGTCAATTGACGCTTCCTATATGCTAGGATCATAGGACATCGGTATGTAAAATGAGCCAACGAATCACAGAGAGAGAAAGGGCATCACATGCAATCATTGACTGAAGGGGTGACATAACGCATGGCAGGGATATTTGAAGAGGACATAGCAGGGCACGGGTTGGTCTGGAAGTTCTGGCGTACAGCCGCTAATGTCTGCCGAAAGCGTGGCAGTGTTGGGTAATGATGGGTATAATGGTCGTACTCTGAACAAATAGCGCAAGCATATTTGGTCCTCAACCCTTTACTACTGGAGGGTTGGTTGGTAGTAGGACTAGCAGTAGTGACGGGTGTTATGGGAGTTGGATTGGGGGGAATCAAATTCCTTAATTCAGGTAGGGATGGGCAATTGTTGGTTTGGTGACCCTCTTGCTCACATAATGCGCAAGGTGGTGGGATGCGTGGAGGAAGTGGAGCTGTGGGATCCTTCTTCTTTCTCCTGCCCCCAACTGTAGCAGGGGGGTTAGGGAGTATGGGGGTAGTGGGGGTAAGGATGGGAATCATCATGGGGAGGCCTTCTTGTGTAGGTAGGGATGGGCGAGGGACCATCTCAGGTGGATGTAAATACCACACTGGGATTTCTAACACCATATTAGGTAGTGTGAGTGTTGCAGCTACCTGGAAAGCTTTGATACCGGGTGGAGGGTAAAAGAAGGGAATCTGAGTGAGGGGTTGGGGAACTGTCTCCCAAATGGGACTATGCCCCTGAGGGGATGTGGATTTGTGGACCATAGGGGTCGATGAGTGCACAGGAGGCTCCTATGGGAGTGGTTCTATGACTATTGAGACGTCAGGAATGACTGAAGCCTCCTGAGGAGGACGAGCATCCTCCGTGGGAGTTCCATTAGATGAGATGACGCATACTTGATTAGGGGGAAGGAGTGGTGGTGCTCCATGTTATGTCCCTAATAAGGATGGATCTTTGAAAATCCCAGGACCCATCTCTACGAGTGGGTATGTGTTGTGGTTGGTGTGGATGAGAGGAAGAATGTTATCAAGGTTGGCAGATGGGTTAGGCTCATAATGTGAGACTTGGTCGATGGTCACAATCTTCCCGTTGTGAGGGAACATGATTGTCTGAAAGATGGAAGAGGCCACTGCCTTCATAACATACATGTAGCTATGTCCGAACAAGATATTGTAATCGATTGGAGCATCAATAACTTCGATGTCAATGAGAATAGTTTTTCCCCCGAGTTCTACGGGGACATTTTGGAAGAGCCCTTCAGGAGATGATGGTCGTCTATTATAAGCTCATAATGTGATGGTGGAGGGTATGAGTTCCGGGGAACCAAGTTTCTTCCATACTGTTTTGGACATGATGCATGTAGATTCCCCTTCATCGATTATACACCGATGAACGGTGATGTTTCATATTTTTACTGGTATTTGAATAGCGACCAAGGCGGGAAGACGAGGTTTGCAGCTATCAAGATCAAAGGTGATGAGTCGAGTATCGGCAGGGTCGACTGCCCCCAAGGTGGAAAGTAGTGATTTCCGCTGCGTAGGACAAGTCTGGAGGACTTCCAAGACTGACATGGCAGCTGGGGATTGTGCTAAGTCGTCTACCAAGCTATAGTTATGAGCGGCCCTGACTTGTGGGTTGTGGACATTCCTACGCAAAGGGATGCGAGGGATGCGAAGTGGTGGTTTGGCGGAAAGGCGAGGGATCACCAACGGGGCCCCCGTCGGTGTAAGGTTTGTCTCATGAGAGGTAGGAGTAGACTCAGCTGGTGTATGATACTGACGATTGCGTGTTTGCAAAAGAATTTCTTCCTCACTGGTGAGGAGAATCGTTCGCTCTGCTGGATTGTTGGGGTTGTGGTATTGGCCCACCTAAGGTGGGGGATGCTGCGTGTCCTGTTGGGTGTTTATCACCCCTTGATGTGGGATAGGATTTTGCAACATGGTGGGAGGGGGTTGTTGCGCATATTGTTGCGGTGCCTGCTGAGGGGCAGGTTGCGTAGGAGAATGGGGAAGGCTCCCAGAGTCTTTCAACCATTTGAAATCAGCGATCTGGGGAAAATGGTGAGTGTAATGACCAAACTCACCAAAAAGGGCACAAGGGAAGATGGTTTTGACATTATTCTGCCCTTGGCGTTTGTTGTTATTGCCCCCTTGGGGGTTTTGGTTCCCTTGGTTCTGGTTGCCCCCAGTGGGTTGGTGCTGTGGGGGTTGATTCCCGCCTTGACCAGGGTTGTTGTTATTCCTGTTCCATCCTTTCTTCTTGGCATTGTTCGATGGATGGGTTGGATTGGCTATGTTCAACTGTTCAAAATTTTGGTATTGTTGAGCAGCAGAGGGTTGAACAAAGTTTACACCCGCATGAGGATGTGGGGGAGCCATGGGTTGTGGAGGACCGGGGAATGGAAAGTATGGATTCTGTGGTGGTACTGATTCGTAAGGTACATAGGAAGGCGTAGTGCTTTCACTAGTACTATAAGCTGATGTTGAGGGGGTACCACTGGTTGTGGGAAGAGGTGGATGTATGGGAGGTGTCGGTGGTGGTCCACTAATGGGTGGAGGTATAGCAACAGGGTATGGCTGTTGATAAGGGGGTGGGGGGTAATAAGAAGTGCCCCCATAAGCCGGTGGGTATTGAGGTGTTCCATACATTAGTGGTGGTTGAGGTTGTGGACGATGGTGTGTGGTGGCACCTATTAGTCCATTTGCAGAGTGAGACATCCCAGGTTTGTCTTGACCAAATGGCATAGGTTTTGGAAGATCAGGAAGTACCGTGTATAAGTACCCTGACTGTGCGTAAATCAGATCATACTGTTGGGATTTACTAATGGCTTCCTCTTCATATTGTGGGAAGGTGGAAGCTACATCTTTTCCAAGGAGAGAGAGAAGTGATCTAATAAACCAGTCGAGACATTGTTGCTTGGTGGTTTCTGCTTTGCACAAACTATGTCGCCTACGCCACTCATGAATGTGGTCAACGATGTGTGTGGCTGAGGTTTGTTTGAATTTAGACAGTAGTTCTAGACCATTGTTGTGGCAGATGGGTAATTGGAAGAATGTTAAGAATGCTTTGGCCAATGACTCAAAGGTCGTATGGGATCCTGATTTTTCTTCGACGTACCATTTGGCTGATGGGCCAGTAAGTGTGCGTTGAAATAATCGCAGTCTGATGGAATAATCCATAATGCTATTGGAATAACACCATAGATGAAAGGTCATGACATGGTTGGCGGGGTCATCCCCTGCCTTTACTTCAAACTTTGGTATGTCTGAAAGAAGTTTTGTTGGCATTGCAGGCCATGTGGCGTCATGCAATATAGGATCATTGGTGAGCCTGGTGAGATCTGGTATGTTGAGAGAGGCCAAATATGGCATCTGTAGTGGGGGGGGAGGGTCAGCTCCAACCATGGTGTGTTGTGAACTTGACCTTTGATGGGGACTAGGTGGGTTGGATCTCCCTTCTTGAGAGGAAGTGGGTCCCCCGCTTCCATGTAAAGGAGAGCGAGTGAATGAATGACCTTGGGAATTGGACCCAAGTAATGTAGAACCAAGCAAAGCTGATCCTAAGATATTATCACTCACAGGAGTGTGTGAAGGAGGTACCGATGAGTGGGTACGACCAGATACTCCCCCTAAGATAGGAGGGAGGTTGAGCAAGAGTCGTGAACGATGGGGGTTCTGTGGTTCCCCTATGATGTCAGACTAGTTGTGTGAATGTGTGCAAAAAGTGGTGAGAGAAAAATAGAAACAAGAGTCTTTGCTGTGACTGTTTTACACAATATATATATCAAATTCAAACTGTAATCAGATGTGCATCATACATAAATGAGAAAGAAGCATGTATGTGGGTAAGTGGGTTTTGTCCATGCGGGGAAATCAAAAGAAAGCAAATACTCGTGTCCTAGAAGATGTAACGTCCTTCCTCTCAAATAGCACTGGACCTTCCAATAGTACTCAACAGTGGGGTCTGAAGTCATCGGAAGAGAAACTAGTGAAGGATGAAATAATTGGTTATAATGAGGGGTAGAGGGGGCATATATCGAAAGAGCTGGCGATATTTCCCAATAGCCACACAAAATCCAATCAAGGTGCGATTGCAGCCCACAATCGCCACCTGGGTAGATGTCCTAAAGTTGGTCACTAGGTACCTTGGTCAAAGTGCGACATTTAGATTTTCGGCCTAAGAAATGGGTCACAGGATGGATCCCATCCAAGAGGTGGGTGCCTCAAGGGGGGACACACAGAACAACCGAACCTCGGCCTTCAACCCTTCACGGGTATCTCCCTGCCTTATGGTGATTGGAACACTTGACTTGAAGGATTTGAAGTTCCCTATTTTTCAACCTCTATGTTTCGAAAATGTGAGAACCAGATAACGAAGAGTTATTTGGATGCCTATCCTCGAAATCCTACCTAGACTAAAAAATTTCTTTTGGCACCTCCTGTGGAGGAAAACTGGCAGCAACCACACCTCCTCGGAGCACGATCGTTTCACCAGGACCTTCTCCTTCTCGGCCCGAAGAGTGTCAATACCCTTCTCTCTCCCAATAGGAAGATCTGCACCCACAGTTTTACTTCGCTCAATCCCCCTTTCTTTTACTCGGAGGATCGGAACTTCGCTATTCGTGAGTTCAACCATTATGTGTTACCTCCTCAGATACCTGAGACCTGAGATGTGTCAGTCAACGCTGAATTTCTTCCTCCACTATCGGAACTTCACTCTATCACCCTTCTCCAATCGGGGCACTAAACATTTGGAGTTCAAACTCTCGAGATCCGATGTGCCAAGATGCCGACAACTCGCTATCTCGCTCCCTCGAAACCTTGCTACTCGCACTGTCAAGTGACTCCTGCCTTGACTCTCGATGTCTGAGGTGCAAATATCCCGTGTCACATGTTACATCACCTCGCTGTGGCCCACACTGTCCACGCGATCATCGAAACGTCGCTTCTCGCCTTCTCGCGACTCTCGTGGCCAAGCCTTCCGCCCCTTTATCACATACTCCCGATATGCCGATTCACGAGTCGATCTATACTCCTCGTGATCCCGATCGATGCTCTTGCCCTCCTGAGCTTCGAACTTTCTCCACGCTTGCATGGTGGCTTCCTTGCACCTCTGCAAGATCCTATGCCTTGGATTCTCGCGACTTCTCCTCGAAGAATTCTAATGGCCCGTTCTAATTGCAAATTGAACCAAGCGCTTATACCATGAAGCTCTATCCAACTACACACGAATTTCCCGCACTTTCTTGAACACTTCCAGCACAATCTCTCTGTGTAATCCTTCGATGAATTCAAAGGTTTATCTCTCCTGAGCTTTGCGACTTCAAATCCCTCAGGGAGAATTCCTTGCACGCACCCTTTGCGGTGAATCTTCAATCATGACTAAGTGATGAAGTCTTTGATCCTGCGCACTCCTGCGGCAGAAATCCTTCAACTCTTTGCTCAGAATCACAACCTTGAGTCTTCGTCTAGCCCGTGCATGCCTTGCATGGCTTCGGTGCCAAATATGCACTCTCGAAGAGATGAGAACAAAAGTTATCCCTAAGTAAACTCTGTAGTCACGCACTCCTTGCGGACAAATCCAACTGCACTCCTTGCAGGAATCTTCTGGTTCACTTAGAGAAACAATTGAAACTCATTCACTCTTCCTCTCAGACTTCAATTCAATCATGAAATCACATACACAACATATAAAATAAAATGCATGACAGGAAGCAAATAACCATGAGCATAACATCAATACACAGAGAATAACACAACCATGAAATTGAATTAAAGCTTTCTTCTATTAATTCAATGTCTGTACATGGAAGTTCTTCATACAGTTCTATGCATGCCCTTCTTTCTCTCCTGCTTCTGAATGCCAATGTTACAATGATACAACGAGGGTGTCTATATCCGTTTTCCCTCTCGAACTCTAAACTATCAAATCTACAATTAAATTCCTATCTAACTTTCCATTATATCTATTAAATGCCTCATCTACTTAAAGACGTGAGCTATTCGCTCAAGGTCCATTACAATGTACAAGTGCGCTTCATTAATTTCACACATTTATGTTGGGCGCAAAAAATATCTAGGTGTGTCAAAAATTTGGTGTTGGTGTTGTCCAACTGTCCTCTGCTCTCGCGCTGGCTTGCTTGACGTGGGCGATGCTCCTGCATCATACTCCCTGGCTTGAAAAATTTCATGGGATCCTGTCCATGAGATCCTGCACGGTCTGTCCATGCTTCTGTATCATCGCTTTAGTCTCCCAGCTGGCATCCTCCACTGGGTGATTCTTCCATTTGACCAGATATTCAAAATACTGCTTTTGCTTGGTCTTTCTACTCACTTTCTTGTCTAATATGCACTCCATCTGTGGCTTTTCTGCAACTGGTAATTGTTTTTCCCACTGGATCACTGGTTACTCAGTTTTAGCCTCTGCTTCTTTAGCCCTGTATGGGTATAAATCCGTAACATTAAATATCAGAGATATCCCGATGCCATCCGACAACTCAATCTCATACGCATTCTCCCCGAATTTCTTCAGGACTCTGCATGGCCCGATTTTCTTCATCTTGAGCTTATTATATGTTCCCCTTGGGAACCCTTCCTTCCTCAGATGTGCCAGAACTAGATCGCCAACTTCGAACTGAAGTTGTCTCTGATGCTGATCTGCTCTGCGCTTGTACTCCCGATTTGAGTCAATCAGTTGCTGCTTCACCTTGCTGTGAAGTTCCTGCATCGCCTCAGCGAATTCTTCTACACTAGCACTGCTAATTGCAGTCTGTTCTGACTCCCTAAGTTCAGATACTCCTCTCGGATGTGTCCCATACACAATCTGAAATGGACTTCTCCCGATACTCCTATTCACAGAGTCATTGTAAGCAAACTCTGCCTGCGGCAATACATTATCCCAACTACTATGGTGCTCTGTCACCAGGCTTCTCAGCAAGTCTCCCAAACTGCTGTTCACAACCTATGTTTGTCCGTCTATTTTTGGATGATAAGTAGAACTAAACACCAAGTTAGTTCCTATTTTCTTCCATAGCGTCCTCCAAAAATGCCCTATAAATTTTGTATCCCTGTCCGAAACTATGCTTTTCGGCAATCCATGAAGCCTAACAATCTCTTTAAAAAACAAGTTTGCGATGTGCGTTGCATCGCTGGTCTTCTGACACAGAATAAAATGTGCCATCTTTGAAAACCTGTCCACCACCACAAAGATGGAATCAAATCCTCTTTGCATCCTCGACAATCCCAGAACAAAATCCATGCTAACTGCCTCCCATGGCCTCTCAGGTATGGGCAATGGCTGATAAAAACCTGTATTCTGCTTTCTCCCTTTCGAATGTTGACAAATCCTGCATATGTCAACAAAACGTTTGACATAGGCTCGCATGCCTAGCTAAAAATACGATTCGCTCAGCTTTGCGAATGTTTTGTCATGGCCAAAATGCCTTGCTAGTCCACCGCTGTGTTTCTCCTTCACCAAATTCTCCCTCATGGAGAAAATTGGAATACATAGTTGATTGCCTCTGAACAACAATCCATCCTGGATCATATAATATATCCATGGGCTCCGATCCCTGAGAACTGGATTCTCAGCCGCCTCGTATGCTTCTGCAAAATCTGCATCTCCTGCATACATGTCCTTCAGGTTTTCAAAACCCAAGGTTTGACTTGGAATTCCTGCAACAACAAACATTTCCTGCTCAAAGCATCAGCCACTTTGTTAGCAGTTCCTGAAATGTGTTTAATCACAAATGTGAAATTCTGCATGTACTCTACCCATTTTGCATGTTTTTGATTCAACTTCTCTTGTTGACTCACAAACTGCAATGCATGATTATCACTGTACAATACAAACTCTTTTGGGATCAAGTAATGCCTCCACTTCTTCAATGCTTGTATGATAGCATAAAAATCCTTATCATACGTGGAGTATTTCAGCTTTGCTTCATCCAACTTCTCATTGAAATATGCAACTAGCCTGTCATCCTGACTCAAGACTGCTCCTATAGCATATCCGCTCGCATCACATTTCACCTGAAATGTTTTCTTGAAGTCCGACAACACCAACACTGGTTTCTCGGTGATCTTCCGCTTCAACAGATTGAAGATTTTCTCATCCTCTGCCATCCAGTGAAAAGTCTTATGCCACTTCTTCACCGTATCCATCATCATGGCGCTAATTCCACTGAAATTCCTGATGAACTTTCGGTAGAAACTAGCCAGTCCGTGGAAAATTCTCACCTCAAAAATATTTCTCGGTGATGGCCAATTCTTGATCACTTCCACCTTCTCTGGATCCATCTTCAACTCATTCGGTGATATGACAAAACCCAAATAAATGAGTTCTGTCTTCATGAAGGAACACTTCTTCATGTTGACCAACAACTTCTCCTGCTGCAGTCTTCTCATCACAATGGCCAAATGTTTCAAATGCTCAGCCTTCGTCTTATTGAAAATCAGTATGTCGTCCAGATATACGACAACAAATTTCCTGATGAATTCCCTCAGGACTTCATTCATCAATCTCATGAATGTGCTCGGCGCATTTGTCAAACCAAACGGCATGACCAGCCATTCGTACAAACCTTCGTTTGTCTTGAACTCTATTTTCCATTCATCACCTTCCCTCATGCGAATCTGGTGATATCTGCTTTTCAGATCAATTTTCAAAAAATAATTTTCCCCACTCAGGCAATCCATCAGATCATCCATTCTCGGCAGTGGAAATATGTACCTGATGGTGATTTTGTTTATCTCTCTGGAGTCTGTACACATCCTCCAGCGTCCATCCTTCTTTGGACTCAGTACTGTCAGTACAGCACACGGACTCAGGCTCTCCCTGACTAATCCTTTGTCCAACAAATCCTGCACTTGCCTTTTGACTTCCTCATTCTCCTGGGGCGTCAGTCTGTATGCAATCTTATTTTGAAAACTAGCTCCGGGTATGAGATCTATGTAATGACTCACACTCCTCATCAGTGGCAATGAACGAGGTAGTTCGTCCACGATGATGTCAGCGAACTCTCCCAACAGTTCTTGAATCTCTTTTGGTAAGTCGTCCACTCTTGTACTAGTCAGGACAATCCTCGGTTTCCTGACCACAAAGAATTGTGGATCTTCCTTCTTCTCCATCTCATTGAGAAGTTCCTTCCCACTCATGAGAAGTATGGTATTGCTTACTTCCGGCTTCACCTCCTTATCCTTTATCGGAAGAAATCTATGTGTCCTCCCATCCTTCTCTAAGGTATATGTGTTCATCCTCCCATCATGAACCACATTTCTGTCATATTTCCATGGTCTACCCAACAATAAATGACATACATCCATGGGAATAACATCACACAGAATCTTATCATTATACCCACCTATTTTGAATTCGACCAAGCATTGTTTAGTAACACTCACCTGATGTCCCTTCTGTAACCATGATACTTTATATGGACTCGGGTGATCAGTCGTCTCCAGCTCCAGTTTCTCCACCATCTCAGTCAAAACAAGATTATTGGTTCTTCCGCTGTCCACGATGACCTTGCATTTCTGGTCTTTAGCTTTGCAAGCTATCCTGAACAGTCTGCTCCTCTGAGCTGTGTTCTCCACCTCCTTCTCGGGTGTCAAAAGGAATTTATGCATTCCAAGCGATATTCCACTTTCTGCATCTTCAGACTCAGCATCACGCCTCTGCGCTTCAGTGATGTGAGCTTCCCCAACATCCTTCTTCTTCTCTGGACACTCGAATGACCTGTGCCCATTCTTCCCACATGTAAAACATGTGATAACTCTTCCTCTTCCTCTACCTCGACCTCTGGTTCGAGGAAAAGTATTTGCATCAGCATAACCGCCACCCTGTTCGGTATGCTGCGCCTTCTGTTCAGCATGTGGTCCTCGCTGTGAGGTTCCACCTCTCTCAACCTTACCCTGAGGTTTCTTCCATTCCTCCTTGGGCTTCTGGTATTTGTCCTGGGCAACTCCCTTGCCTCTGGGCTGACTTCTGCCTCACCCTCGCTGACCTTGCTTGCGTCTCAGCTTCTCCTCGGCTTTCAGAGCCATCTGATAAGAATCCTCAACTGTCCTGATAGTTTCCATGCTTAATTCATCCTGAATGTCATATCTCAGACCATTTAGATATCTCGCCACCTTCTCACCATCGCTCTCCCGATGACCTGCTCTGATATTGAGCCTGTAAAATTCTTCGCTGTACTCCTTCACCGTCATCAACTTCTGTCTCAGGTTCTACATTCGCCTGAACAGTGTGATATGATAATCCCTTGGGATGAAATTCGCTTTCATCTTTGCGATCATCCTGTCCCAACTTTTGATCTTCTATTTACCCTTGGAACGCCTATCTGCCTGTAGCTCGTCCCACCACAATGCTACATGTCCCTTCAACTGGGTGACAGCATGTCTGACTTTCTTGTCCTCTTCGATCTCCTCATAGTCGAAGTAGGTGTCAAGAGATTGGATCCAATCTAGCAACTCTTCTGCATCCAGGCTTCCCTCGTAGACTGGAATATCCATTTTCGCCTTCGCACCCATCCTGGCGATGGCTTTGATCAACTGCTCTGTTGATGCGTCCTCTGCTGTGACTTCTTCTGCATGTCCAGCTTCCTCTTCAACTTCAGAATCACTAAGATCCCCTGCGCCAACTCCGCGTCTCTGCACTGTCTCCATCTCCTCGAGCCTTGCTCGGATATCTCTCATTTGGCGCTCCATTTCTGGATTCCCTGCTGGCCTACCTCTTCTCCTCACCTCCCTGTCTTCGGGATCTGGTGACTGTCTTTCTCTTTTGGGTGGCATGATTAATTCTCTTCTCTGCTATAGAAAGAAAAGATTTTCCTGCTCTGATACCACTTGGTAGCAACCGCACCTCCTCGGAGCACGATCGCTTCACTAGGACCTTCTCTTTCTCGGCCCGAAGAGTGTCAATACCCTTCTATCTCCCAATAGGAAGATATGCACCCACATTTTTACTTCGCTCAATCCCCCTTTCTTTTACTCGGAGGATCGGAACTTTGCTATTCGCAAGTTCAACCGTTATGCATTACCTCCTCGGATACCTGAGACCCGAGATGTGTCAGTCAACGCTGAAGTTCTTCCTCCACTATCGAAACTTCACTCTATCGCCCTTTGCCAATTGGGGCACTAAACATTTGGAGTTCAAACTCCCGAGATCCAATGTGCCAAGATGTCGACAACTCGCTATCTCGCTCCCTCAGAACCTCGCTACTCGCATTGTCAAGTGACTCCTGCCTTGACTCTCGATGTCCGAGGTGTCGATATCCCGCGTCACATGTTACATCACCTCATCGTGGCCCACACTGTCCATGCGATCATCGGAACGTCGCTTCTTGCCTTCTCGCGACTCCCGTGGCCAAGCCTTCCACCCCTTTCTCACGAACTCCCGATATGCCGATTCACGAGTCGATCTATACTCCTCGTGATCCCGATCGACGCTCCTACCCTCCTGAGCTTCGAAATTTCTCCACGCTTGCACAGTGGCTTCCTTGCACCTCTGCAAGATCCTATGCCTTAGATTCTCATGACTTATCCTCGAAGAATTCTGATGGCCCGTTCTAATTGCAAATTGAACCAAGCGCTTATACCACGAAGCTCTGTCCAACTGCACGCGAATTTCCCGCACTTGCTCGAACACTTCCAACACAACCTCTCTGTGTAATCCTTCAACGAATTCAAAGGTTTATATCTTCTGAGCTTTGCGACTTCAAATCCCTCAGGGAGAATTCCTTGCACGCACCCTTTGCGGCAAATCTTCAATCACGACTAAGTGATTAAGTCTTTGATCCTGTGCACTCTTGCGGCAGAAATCCTTCAACTCTTTTCTCAGAATCGCAACCCTGAGTCTTCGTCTAGCCTACGCACACCTTGCATGGCTTCGGTGCCAAATCTGCACTCTTGAAGAGATGAGAACAAAAGTTATCCCTAAGTAAACCTTGCAGTCATGCACTCCTTGCGGACAAATCCAACTGCACTCCTTGCAGGAATCTTCTGGTTCACTTAGAGAAACAATTGAAATTCATTCACTCTTCCTCTCAGACTTCAATTCAATCATGAAATCACATACACAACATATAAAAGCAAATGTATGACAGGAATCAAATAACCATGAACATAACATCAATACACATAGAATAACACAACCATGAAATTGAATCAAAGCTTTCTTCTATTAATTCAATGTCTATACATGGAAGTTCTTCATACAGTTTCTCTGCATGCCCTTCTTGCTCTCCTGCTTTTGAATGCCAATGCTACAATGATACAACGAGGGTGTCTATATCCGTTTTCCCTCTCGAACTCTAAACTATCAAATCTACAATTAAATTCCTATCTAACTTTCCATTAAATCTATTAAATGCCTCATCTACTTAAAGACGTGAGCTATCCGCTCAAGGTCCATTACAATGTACAAGTGAGCTTCATGAATTTCACACATTTATGTTGGGCGCAAAAAATATCTAGGTGTGTCAAAAATTTGGTGCTGGCGCTGTCCAGCTGTCCTCTGCTCTCACGCTGGCTCGCTTGATGTGGGCGATGCTCCTGCATCAAAAACTTAGTGAGCTTTTAGAAATTTTTTTAGATGAAGTTGTTTTGTGAGGCTGGGGGTGAAAACCAACCTCGTTTGATTAAAAGTGGGAGTGGATAGTCCTGTCAAGAAAATATGGGGTTTTTTCGGAATCCCTTTGGAGGAAACGTACTTAGACCTCCACGTTTCGAGAAGAATCTATGTGAGTGAGAAGTGACTTTTGTGTGTGAGTGAAAGTGTGCCAAGTTTTAGTTAATTAGATGTCGCCTTGCTGCATGTGGACTTCACTTGGTCCTTACAAGAGTTTGATTACCTAATTAGCTAGATGTCATTGGTACAACCTTGCAGAATTCAAAATCCCTAGGAAGCTAGCATGTGGACATGTGGGTCTGTTACTATCCTTTAACTCCCTATGTGTGAGTTAATCTAGAAGAGGCATGAAACTATCCTAGATTGAACATGTGCGCATGTGTGGGCCCGTTACAAACCTTTAAACTCTCCTAGTGTTTTGATCTAAGAAAGAGAAATTCTAAACATTATCCTATTTTTGTGACATGTGGGCATGTATGGGCCTGTTACAAATTTAAGATATGTTTGAAAAATGAAACTAAGGGGGGTGCCAAAAGGGCCTTTGTCCTCTCCTAAAGGTTTTGAAATTTTTTTAAGGGAGATGAGATTGTTTTTCACAATATTTTTCTGATTCTCAAGATCGCTTGAAGGCGCAAGAGAAGAGCATACTCAAGGATTGTTACTTCAATTTCTAGTCCCAAATGTGAGTTAGATGTAATTAAATATGATTGTCCACTTATGTTTGTAAATCAAAACTAGCCATCCATGTGGCAAAAAGAAAAGAAGGGAAATTGATTTTTTATCCTCCTAAGTGCCTATGTTTGGTTGACTAACCCCTTTATATTATGAGGGGACTAAGTGTAATGTGGCTTTTACAACATTTTTGACAACATATTTAAGAAGATAGATGGCCTTTCCCACATCCAAAGAACTTATAATGAAAATTTTTAATCAAATGCGTGGCCCCTAGTGAAAACAGAGGTGCACAGAGTGCAGGCGCACGAGCATAGTTGAGTCATAAAGCACATGCGCGCAGAGAAAAGTCGTTATGAAAGCGCATGCGTGCACGATGCGCGTCTGTGGGGTGGAATACCCGCGCACCTGTGACAGACGACCGAGAAAGAAAATCTAGATGGATTTCTCCCAATTCTCCTTTGAATTGACTGGTTAGCAGGTCGACAGAGGCCAGTTTGTGTACCTGCAAGTTAAACAAACAAAAAGGAAAGAAAAATAAACCCAAATGAGGGAGGAATTGATACCTTCTCCCCAGTATGGTCGCCAATCTGTTTGCACCCAATTCGTCACCTTGGTGAGAAAATAAGGGGTTCTTACATGCCCAGTTGGGTCTTGCTGAGTATGACAACTGTAGAGGAAAGAGTTAGAGAAAGAAAAACAAAACTATAAGCAAGAATTAAACTAATACAAACTAAAATCATGAGCATATGGATAAAGAAATAACAAACACAAAAAG
>JZKD02S1114153.1:110077-128252 GCA_000966675.3 Picea glauca | reverse complement strand
AGTAGGGTTGAACTAGTTAAGGAAAGAGAGGTGAGAGGAAACAACTATTATGAGGGAGGGTGAAATTTGGAAATGCTATCCTACAACTAGTGAGGGCATTAGAGGTGGAATTATGGTGAGGTGAAATGAATGAAGACATGAAGTGATTATGTTAAAAGGAACCATCAAAGGCATTGATGATGGTGAGGTGATATTATCAATATTTTGGAAAGGAACCATGGAAGGAACTAATATTAATTGTAAGTTGACATTAGTGAGGGCATGTGCCATTGATTCTAGAAAGGCATCATTGAAGGCATGATTTGAATATGTTATCATGGGGATGGAAAAGGAACATAAGGAAACAAAGTTAATTAAGCACCATTGAAGGTAGGAGGAGAGCGTTGAGAGGAAGGAAATTTCATGGAAATGAAGGTGACCTTATAACTATAGGCTACAGGATGAAACCACCAAAGATAACCTCTTAGTGAAGATAGCAAGGGAGTGGTGAATAGTCTCAACTAAGGAATGCTATCTTGAATTCATCCCTACTCAATACAATGAAATAAAGGGATACAATCAAAGATGAATATATTGAGGAAATAGGTGGTCAATAAGAGAAAATATAAGACAAGGAAGAGAGGAAAACCTTTCCCTAGGAATCTTAATGATAAGGTAAAGAAGAGACATGAATAATAAAGGTATGATAGGCTAAGATTAGGGGACTATAAAAATGGAAGGGGGGAAGAAAACAACGAGAGTATGTGTTACCCTAATAATATCAAGATGATATGGAGGAGAAAGAGATGGGTAAGATGTGTAGACCCTGTGATAAGGCTTCTAATGATATTTCCCTCAAATATGAAATAGGTTTGTAGGATGTGTAGAATAGATGCAATCATCATTCAGGTTGTTGTTGAGATCTTGAAATTCAAGTACTAGCCTAAATTCTTGTTTTTCCGCCAATTGTTTGATTCATGTGCCTATATTAGTGTCTTAATTAACCTTTATAAACTTATTGTATTCATCTCAAATACAATTGACCCAATTGTAGTTTAGAGAACTAGAGTGATTGCAAACAAAGTAAGATACAACATTCATTTACATGATCTAGGTTCCTATTCATGCCCCCCTTGCCTCTATCTTGAGAAGGTTCTACAATTCATTGCAATGAGAACAATTATTGTTAATATCTAATTACTCAATAACCTTCATTGGACCAAAAGAAAACACGATTCAAAAATCCATCCTCTCCTCTTTTTAAGAAAACATGATTCAAATACACCATCTCCTCTTTTTAGTCCTTGCAAAGCAAGGACTATAGTAATCACCTCATGTGAATAATTCATATGTATAGAACATGTAACAAAAAAATATTTAAGTTATGGTAAAGTCATAGAATTTTGTATTTTCCGCCATATTAATTTTTTCTTGAGTTGTACAAATTGTGTAGTTTTTAGTGTTCTTCTTTGAGGGGGCTTGATTAAACTATATAACCCTTCTCTTATAAGGTTTCTTCTAGAGATAAAAAAAATGGAACAAGGCATGAAGTTTCACAACACTCCACTTATATTAAGTTAACATTGGTGTGGAAGTTGGCATTGTGTAGGTGGGTGTTAATGCTATGTCAGGTGGTGGGTTGCTTCTTTCATCTTCTCTAAATGAAAAACAACTAAACTTTGGAGTAGTTATTTTATGGGGTCCAATTTTTTTCTAAATTGAATGTAATCTTCATTCATTTCAAAGGTTTTCATCATTTTGGTAAATCATAGTGAAGGAAATGCATAGTTACAGGAATTAACAATGTAATGTTTAGAGATGGTTCTTAATTCTATGTGTTTTTGTATTATGGAACGGATAAGGATGGGTCCAAATCATTGTCTCAACCTTGCACAAATTCATTTGATAATTTTGAGAATGATTCAACCATCAATACTACATGAGGTGATTTCAACTAACTGAGATCATTCATAAAAAATACTACATGTTCGTTGTTTTTTTTCTTTACACTTCATGTATATCTTGTAGACTAGTGAAGCATCATTGCATTTACCTCTCTTACTTGATTTCTTTCAATTCATCCAACTAGATATATGCCAATCATGAGGTTATGATAGGTAGGTAA
Source organism: Picea glauca (assembly GCA_000966675.3). Classification (NCBI taxonomy): domain Eukaryota; kingdom Viridiplantae; phylum Streptophyta; class Pinopsida; order Pinales; family Pinaceae; genus Picea; species Picea glauca. The sequence continues at coordinate 126,148 of JZKD02S1114153.1, read as the reverse complement.
ACGAAGGGAGATTTAGAATAATCATAATGCATGATTGGCGTAGCACACACCACCGTGCATCCCGCTTCCACCAGGACCTTCTCTAACCTCAGCCCCAATAGCTAAAATGCCCTTCACCTCCCTTGTCGGAAGTTCTTTACCCACAATAACTCTCCACTGATCTCCCTTCCAAATTGGGAAATTGGACTTCGTGATTTCGTGAATCCTATGGTCGCGTGTCTTTCACTTTACGATTCCCCAAAGCCCAATGCGTCAAAGAGTCAACGCTCTCCGTTCCTGTCGGGGATTTCCCTATTGGGAAATCGACGTACGCGATACCGAGATTCACTCACACCACAAATTCCCGAACCCCGAACTCCGATGTGCACGTGCACTAATTCCTCACCACGTCACCTCCTCTCTCCACTCTATCGGGAATCGCGTGATCGCGATTTCACCGGTCGCAGTCCCCTTGCACTGGAAAACCCTGAATGCTGAATCGCGACTTCCAGGGATCTCGTGCCACCTGTCCCCTAGTGATCAATGACACCGATTAGATCAGGAAATCGCTAATCACGATTTCGGCAAGGATGAAACTCTTGTCTCCGTGAAACCCGATAAGCTGAATCCTGATGGCTCTTGGTTCCTCCTGCGCCTAAGGGTTAAATCCATCACAACTTCTCTAAGATCTGACAGTCAGTGGGACTTCACGAATCTCTCCTGGGAATCCTGGCCGTTGGCTCCTTCTCCTTGAAGGATTTCTTGTAAAATGACTAAGTGCCTCTATGGCGACTCATTCTCCCAACCTGCGCTTGGGACTTCCACTCGTGCCTTCGTCGATGTGAATCTTCCGTTCTCATTTTCAATGATATCACAAGGGAACTATCCCTCTTGAGCTTATTCACTCGGATTCCTTCAGAGGAATGTATGCGCACTCCTTGTGCTCGACCCTCAACAACTCTCAAAGTGTTGAGTCTTCCAGACTCTGTGCACTTCCAACAACAACAGTCTCTATCTTCTTCTACTCAGATTTCACTACTGAGACTTCAATTTCAGCCTACACTTCTCCTGCACGACTCTATCAATCTGCACCAACTTCTGGGTGAACGAGGATAAGAGTTTAACTGTCTATCCTCATCAACACACTCTATGCATATGAATTCGACTGCACTCTATGCAGGAATCTCCCGGCTCAAACAGAGAAACAATTGAAACTCATTCTCTTCTCTCTCAGACTTCAGTTAAACCTCTGAAATCACATGCACAGCATATTCAAAGCAAATGCATACAAGAAAGCAAAACATTCATGAGCACATAAATAACATACACAGAGAAACAACACCAGTCATGAAATTGAATCAAAGACTCTCTTCTATTAATTCAAATCTGTACATGGGTGTTCTTCACCAGTTCTCTGCTTGCTCTTCTCTTCTGAATGCTTCCATATGAATTTGTTACAATGTACAAAGGAGGGTGTCTATATCCTGTTTCCCTCTCGAACTCTAAAACTGTCTAATCTAGACTTAAAAATCTATCTACCTGCATTAACTAAAGTAAATGCCTCCTATCTACTTCAGACAAGAGCGTAAAGCTCGAGGTATGATATAATACAATAGGCGCTCCTTCATAAATGTTTCATTGAAGGATATGGCGCTTCATCTTTAATGAAAATTCAAAAAGGTTCGGTTGGCCTTGTCCAGCTATTCGTCGTCTTCTGTGCTGGCTCGCTTGTCTTGGGCGATGCTCCTGCTTCATACTCCTCGGCTTGAAAACTTTCATGGCTCCTATCCATGAGATCCTACACGGTCTGTTCATTCTTTTGGATAACTGCTTCTGTCTCCCAGCTGGCATCTTCCACTGGGTGATTCTTCCACTTCACCAAGTACTCGAAGTACTACTTTCGCCTGGTCCTCTTTTCCACTCTCCTGTCCAGTATGCACTCCATTTGTGGCTTTTCTGCTACTAGTAATTGTTTCTGCCACTGGACCACTGGTTCCTAAGTTCTAGTTTCTGCTTCTCCAGCTTTGTATGGGTATAAGTCCGAAACATTGAATATCGGAGATATCCCAATGCCATCCGGTAACTCAATTTCATATGCGTTTTCTCCAAATTTCTTCAGGACTCTACATGGTCCGATTTTCTTCATCTTCAGCTTATGGTATGTTCCCCTCGGGAACCTTTCCTTCCTTAAGTGTGCTAGAACTAAATCACCAACTTCGAACTGAAGTTGTCTTTTCTGCTGATCGGCTCTACGTTTATACTCCTGATTTGAATCCATCAGTCGCTGCTTCACCTTGCTGTGAAGTTCTCTCATCGCCTCAGCGAACTCTTCTGCGCTCGCACTGCTAGTCGCAGTCTGTTCTGACTCCCTGAGTTCAGAAAATCCCCTTGGTTGTGTTCCATGCACAATCTGGAATGGGCTTTTTCCTGTACTTCGATTCACCGAATCATTGTACGCGAACTCTGCCTGTGGTAATATCTTGTCCCAGCTGCTGTGGTGCTCTGTCACCAAGCTTCTCAACAAGTCTCCCAGACTCCTGTTGACCACTTCCGTCTGTCCGTCTATCTGCGGATGATATGCTGAACTAAAAGCCAAATTAGTCCCTAGTTTCTTCCATAGCGTCCTCCAAAAATGACCTATGAATTTGGTGTCTCTGTTCAAGACTATGCTTCTCGACAATCCATGAAGTCTAACAATCTCTTTGAAAAACAAGTTCGCGATGTGGGTCACATCGCTGGTCTTCTGACACAGAATGAAATGTGCCATTTTCGAAAACCTGTCCACCACCACAAAGATGGAATCAACCCCTCTTTGCGTCCTCGGAAAACCCAACACAAAATCCATGCTAATTGCCTTCCATGGCCTCTCAGGTATAGGCAACGGCTGATAAAACCCTGCATTCTGCTTCTGGCCTTTCGAATGCTGACAAATTATACACCTGTCAACAAACCTTTTTACATATGCTCACATGCCCGACCAATAATACGATTCACTCAGCTTTGCGAATGTTTTGTCGTGACCAAAGTGTCCTGCCAAGCCCCCGCTGTGTTTTTCCTTCACCAAATTCTCCCTCATGGAGCAATTCAGAATGCACAGTTGATTGCCTATGAACAACAATCCCTCCTGGATCATGTAATCTATCCATGGGTTATGATCCCTGAGAAATGGATTCTCAGTTTCTTCATATGCTTCTCCAAAATCTGTATCTCCTGCATACATGTCCCGGAGATTTTCAAAGCCCAATGTCTTGACTCAGAACTCCTACAACAATAAACATTTCCTGCTCAAAGCATCAGCCACTTTGTTAGCAGTTCCTGAAATGTGCTTAGTTACAAACGTGAAATTCTGCATGTATTCTACCCATTTTGCATGCTTCTAGTTCAACTTATCCTGTTGACTCACAAACTGCAATGCATGATTATCACTGTACAAAACAAATTCTTTGGGTATCAAGTAACGCCTCCACTTATTTAATGCCTGTATGATGGCATAAAACTCTTTATCATACGTGGAGTATTTCAGCTTTGCGTCATCCAGCCTCTCGCTGAAATATGCAACAGGCTTATCATCCTGACTCAAGACCGCTCCTATGGCATACCCACTGGCATCACATTTCACCTGAAATGTCTTCTGAAAGTCAGGAAACACCAACACTGGTTTCTCTGTGATCTTTCACTTCAACAGATTGAAGCTCCTCTCAGCCTCTGCTGTCCAGTGAAAAGACTTGTGCCGTTTCTTCACTGTGTCCATCATCGCTGCACTAATTCCACTGAAATTCCTAATGAACTTTCGGTAGAAACTAGCCAAACCATGGAAACTCCTCACCTCGAAAACGTTTCTCAATGATGGCCAATTCTTGATCACTTCTACTTTACTCGGATCCATCTTCAACTCATTAGCTGAAATAACAAAACCCAAATAAATGAGTTTTGTCTTCATGAAGGAACACTTCTTCATGTTGACCAACAACTTCTCCTGCTGTAGCTTTCTCATCACAATGGACAAATGTTTCAAATGTTTAGCCTTTGTCTTACTGTAAATCAATATGTCATCTAGATATACGACAACAAATTTTTCGATGAATTCCCTCAGGACTTCATTCATCAGTCTCATGAAAGTGCTCAACGCGTTTGTCAAACCAAATGGCATGAACAACCATTCATACAAACCTTCGTTTGTCTTGAATGTTGTTTTCCATTCATCCCCCTCTCTCATGCGAATCTAATGATATCCGCTTTTCAGATCAATTTTTGAAAAATAATTTGCCCCACTCAGGCAATCCATCAGATCATCCATTCTCGGCAGTGGAAATCTGTATCTGATGGTGATTTTATTTATCGCTCTAGAGTCTGTACACATTCTCCAGCCTCTATCCTTCTTCGGACTGAGTACTGTCAGAACAACACATGGACTTAGGCTCTCCCTAACCAATCCTTTGTCCAACAAATCCTGCACTTTCCTTTTGACTTCCTCATTTTCCTGTGGCATCAATCTGTACGTGGCCTTATTAGGAAAACTTGCTCCTGGCATGAGGTCTATGTGGTGACTCACACTCCTCATCGGTGGCAACGAATGAGGTAGTTCATCCACGATGATGTCAGCGAACTCTCCCAATAGTTCCTGAATCTCATCTGGCAAGTCATCCACCCTTGTGCTAGTCAGGACAGTTCTCGGTTCCCTGACCACAAAGAATTGTGGATCTTCGTTCTTCTCCATCTCTCTGAGAAGATCCTTCCCACTCATGAGAAGTATCATGTTGACTACTTCCAGATTCACTTCTTTATCTTGTATCGGAAGCAATATGTGTGTTCTTCCATCCTTCTCTAAAGTGTATGTGTTCATCCTCCCATAATGAACCACATTTCGGTCATATTGCCATGGTCTACCCAATAATACATGACATACATCCATGGGAATGACATCACATAGGAATTTATCCTTATATTCACCCATCTTGAAATCAACTAAGCATTGTTTAGTGACACTCACCCGATGTCCCTTCTGTAGCCATGATACTTTGTATGGACTCGGGTGATCAGTCATATCCAGCTCTAGTTTCTCCACCATCTCGATCGAAACGAGATTATTGGTGCTTCCACTGTCCACAATGACTTTGCATTTCCAACCCTTGGCCTTGCATGTGGTCCTGAACAGTCGGCTCCTCTGAGCTGTGTCTTCCAGTTCCTTCTCAGGTGTCAAAAGAGCTTTATGCACCGTCAATGATCTCCCTGCTTTGGTGTCTTCGTTCTCAGCATCGCATCTCTGTGCCTCAGTGATGTGAGCTTCTCCACTATCCTTCATCTTTTCTGGACACTCGAATGACTTGTGTCCATTATTTCCACATGTGAAACATGTGATAACTCCTCCTCTTCCTCTACCTCGACCTCTAGTACGAGGAAGAGTGTTTGCATCAGCATAATCTCCTCGCTGATCATTCTGTTGCCTTCTCAACTCAACATATGGCTGCCTCTGCGAGGTTTCGCCTCTTTCAACCTTACCCTGAGGTTTCTTCCATTCCTCCTTGGGCTTCTGAGTTCTTTCTTGGGCAATTGCCTTGCCTCGGGGATGACTTCTGCCTCGCCCTCATTTTCCCTACTTGCGGCTCAACTTCTCCTCAGCTTTCAGAGCCATCTGATAAGCATCCTCAACTGTCCTGATAGTTGCCATGCTTAACTCATCCTAAATGTCATACCTCAAACCATTCAGGTATCTGGCTACCTTCTCATCATCGCTCTCCCGATGACCTGCTCTGATGTTGAGCCTGTAGAATTCTTCGATGTATTCCTTCACCATCATCAACTTCTGTCTCAGGTTCTGCATTCACCTGAACAGAGTGATCTGATAATCCCTTGGGATGAATTTCGCTTTCATCTTCACGATCATCCGATCCCAGCTCTTGATCTTCTGTTTGCCCTTGGAACGTCTATCTGCCTGTAGCTCATCCCACCACAACGCTGCATGTCCCTTCAATTTGGTAACAACATGCCTTACCTTTTTATCCTCTTCGATATCTTCATAGTAGAAGTAGGTGTCAAGAGCTCGGATCCAATCCAACAACTCTTCTGCATCCAGGCTTCCCTCGTAAGCTGGAATGTCCATTTTGGTCTTGGAACTCGTCCTGGTGATAGATTTTATCAATTGCTCCATTGATGCATCCTCTGCTGTGACTTCTTCTGCATGTCCAACTTCTTCTTCAACCTCAGAATCACTAAGATCCCCTACGCCAACTCCGCGTCTCTGCGCTGTCTCCATCTCCTCGAGTCTTGCTCGAAGATCTCTCATTTGGTGCTCCATTTTTGGATTCCCTACTGGCCTACCTCTTCTTCGCACCTCCCTGTCTTCGGGATCAAGTGACTGTCTCTCTCTTCTTGGTGGCATGATGTCTTCTCTTCTCAGCTACAAAAAGCAAAGAATTTCTGGATCTGATACCACTTGACGCAGCACATGCCACTGCGCGTCCCGCTTCCACTAGGACCTTCTCTAACCTCAGCTCGAAGAGATAAAATGCCCTTCAACTCCCTTGTCGGAAGTTCTTTACCCACAGTAACTCTCCACTGATCTCCCTTCCAAATCGAGAAATTGGACTTCGCGATTTCGTGAATCCTATGGTCACGTGTCTTTCACTTTACGATCCCTCGAAGCCCGATGCATCAAAGAGTCAATGCTCTCTGTTCCTGTCGGGGATTTCCCTATCGGGAAATCGGTGTATGCGATACCGAGATTCACTCACACCACAAATTCCCGAACCCCAAACTCCGATGTGCACGTGCGCTAATTCCTCGCCACATCACCTCCTCTCTCCACTCTATCGGGAATCGCGTGATCGTGATTTCACTGGTTGAAGTCCCCTTGCACTGGAAAACCCCGAATGCCGAATCCCAACTTTCCGGGATCTCGTGCCACCTGTCCCCTAGCGATCAATGGCACTGATTAGATCGGTAAATCGCTAATCACGATTTCAGCAAGGATGAAACTCTTGTCTCCGTGAAACATGATAAGTCGAATCCCGATGGCTCTTGGTTCCTCTTGCGCCTAAGGGATAAATCCCTCGCAACTTCTCTAAGATCTGATGGTCAGCGGGACTTCGCGAATCTCTCCTGTGAATCCTGGCCATTGGCTCCTTCTCCTTGAAGGATTTCTTGGAAAATGACTAAGTGCCTCTATGGCGACTTGTTCTCCCAGCCTGTGCTTGGGAATTCCACTCGCGCCTTCGTCGATGTGAATCTTTTGTGCTCGTTTTCAACGATATCACAAGGGAACTATCCCTCTTGAGCTTATTCACTCGGATTCCTTCAGAGGAATGTATGCACACTCCTTGCGCTTGACCCTCAACAACTCTCAAAGTGTTGAGTCTTCCAGACTCTGTGCACTTCCGGCAACAACAATCTCTATCTTCTTCTACTCAGATTTCACTACTGAGACTTCAAGTTAAGCCTGCACTTCTCCTGCATGACTCTATCAATCTGCACCAACTTCTGGGTGAACGAGGATAAGATTTTAACTGTCTAGCCTCATCAACGCACTCTATGCGGATGAATTCGACTGCACTCTATGCAGGAATCTCCTGGCTCAAACAGAGAAACAATTGAAACTCATTCTCTTCTCTCTCAGAATTCAGTTAAACCTCTGAAATCACATGCACAACATATTCAAAGCAAATGCATACAATAAAGCAAAACATTCATGAGCACATAAATAACATACACAGAGAAACAACACTAGTCATGAAATTGAATCAAAGACTCTCTTCTATTAATTCAAATCTGTACATGGGTGTTCTTCACCAGTTCTCTGCTTTCTCTTCTCTTCTGAATGCTTCCATATGAATATGTTACAATGTAAAAAGGAGGGTGTCTATATCCTGTTTCCCTCTTGAACTCTAAAACTGTCTAATCTAGACTTAAAAATCTATCTACCTGCATTAACTAAAGTAAATGCCTCCTATCTACTTTAGACAAGAGCGTAAAGATCGAGGTATGATATCATACAATAGGCACTCCTTCATAAATGTTTCATTGAAGGATATGGCGCTTCATCTTTAATGAAAATTCAAAAAGGTTCGGCTGGCCTTGTCCAGCTGTTCGTCGTCTTCTGTGCTGGCTCGCTTGTCTTGGGCGACGCTCCTTGATGAGTTGGTGATGCTCCTACATCAATGATACTCATGAAAGGAGGATTTGGTTCTACCCTAATTCTTGATCATTCATGAGAGAGAAAAAGGGTGATTGGATGCCAAGAACAAGTTAATCCTCTCCCCAATCTAAGGTTTCATGGCATACACCACTAGTTTACAGGGCTACATTTCATTGGTATCTATGATTTCCCCTTTTCTTGCTATGATGCTTTCTAGTCTAAATAAGTCTAGTGGACTTAATTAAGGACTATAGTAATCCTGTCACATTATTAATCCATTCGTGTAGAAAATGAAACAAAAAATTTCCTAAGTTCGGCTAGAATTTCATGTTTTTTGTTATATTAAAAAAAAATTAATTATATGAATTGTGTAGATTTTAGCATTTCTATTGGTAGAGGGGGATTGAATGGACTATATACCATTTTACTATTTAAGTTTTCTCCATGGATAAAAATGAAATAAGACATGAAATCTTACAACCCTACTACTTGTATTCTGTTGATTAACACTATAACATTCTCTTTTTCATTGGCCAAGAAATTGGCTCTTCTAGGGTTTTGTAGTCGTGCAAGAGAGGGTTTGACAGTCGCGGTCTCAACATAGCACATAATGGTTAACAAAGGGGGAGGGAATGGCACCCCATCATACAAGCAGGTTGTGGTGGATAGGGGGGAAGGCCCACGGGGCGTTGGTTTCAAAGAACCGCTGACGATCACCTCAGGATCAGGATAAAAAAAGAACCAGGATAGAAACTAGGAAAAAATGGATCGAGTGGGGAAGGAGACTAGATAAACCCAGAAGGTTTCACATGAACCAGAAAACCCCAATGGGGAATATGGGTGCAACCCATGCAAACCCAAAACAACAATGATACCCAAGGTTATACTAGAAGACCCACAAACACAACTCTATTGGGATCATATGAATATGCATGCACTAATATGCAAGTTCATGGGGTTGTGGCCCACAAAAAGAATGTCGTGCAACTGGATAAAATGTCAATGGAAGCCAAGTGGAGAAGTGGAACTCCACCTGGGTTCGAAAGGATTCTTCACAACAATCTTCATGAACCTGGAGGATAGGGATGCAATATTTGAGGGGGGGGCATATTTCCACACCTCAACAGGGTTGTACATGTGGATGTGGAAGGAAAACTTCTCCTCGGAGAAATAAACTTTTAAAAATGTCCCAGTCTCACTGAGGTTTTACTCCTTACCGCTATACTACTAGGTGTCATCCACTTTCGAAGAAATCGGGAAAAAACTTGGAAAATATGTTAAGACATCGGAAGAAACCCTAAAATGGAGATATACATCCTATGCAAGGATATGCATAGAGATGGATGTGTCGGGGGAACTCTCAGAAGACATAATCCTGGAATTCGGGGATGAGGAATGGATACAAAGCATCGATTACGAGTAGATACCATTTAGATGCAGAAGATTCCATGAACATGGTCACTTAATCAGAGAATGTCTGTTCAATTAAAAACAAGAAATGAAAAACACCAAAGCACAGTAGGATGAGGACGGGTTCGTAAAACCGAACCATAGAAATAGAGAAAACAAGAAACCAAGAAAAGCCCCAACAGAAAGCAACCCAGAAGCCAGGACTAGACCAAAAGGATGGGATAGGGCTAACCAAAGGGAGGAAGGAGGAAAGGAAAATACAAAATATAGAGTATCTAGGGAACAAGCAACTCAGGAGAACACTAATATTCTAGGAAATAAGAGAGAACAAGGAGGTAGCGTAGGTCCTATGGAAGGAGGAATCAAAGACGCCAATACCCCAATGCAAGAGGGAGACAGAGATTTGGAGATGAAACCAAGAGAGGTAGGCATGGAGGATCCTGATCTGAAAGACATTGTGGAGAGGGAAGGCATATATCTCCTGAACATCCTGGAGCAATGGAAAAAGCAGGGAGTAGACAATGTGTCAGTGAAGCAACTAGATTGTATTCAATACCTTTTCCTTCGAAGGGAGGAAGAAAAATCCATATGGATCAATCATACACATGGAAAGATAGGAAACCTGGGAATCAAGGGAGGCGAGGGTAACCCATAATAGTCACCCAAGAAGACGAGGTAGAAGAAAGGAAGGAAATCAAACAATGTAGCCCTACAAGAACTAGGAGCCCTGCTGATAAATTCAGGTAAGATAAAAAAATCTTTCCCAACTCCCACCCACATGTTTAAATGAAGATTATCACATGGAATATAAGAGGCCTAAACACCCCATTAAAGAAAAGAATACTAAAAAATAGATTGAGGTAGGAACAACTTGACCTCTGTCTCATTCAAAAGACAAAATGCATTGTAGACAAAATGGAAACAATCAGTAAAAAACAATGGAGCAAGTACCAGATGTTGGTTGTTGAAGGCCAATAAACGACAGGCGGTATACTCACCTTATGGAACCCACAATCAATAAACCTACTAGAATCCAAAGCTACGAGACACACACTCTCGGTTAACATGCAAATTATAGGTAACACCGAGGCGATTCTATGCACCAATGTGTATGGTACCCAGAGGTTGGAGGAAAAAAGGAGAATGCTCGTAGACCTAGATAATATAAAGGCTAGATCCCACAACATCCACTGGATCTTGGTAGGGGACTTCAACATAATCACGACACTTGCAGAGAAAAAATGGGGCATCAGGAGACTAGATAGAGATGCAGAGGATTTCTCAGCTTTCATTGATGCAATGGAGATGGTATAAATCTGAACCAGCAATGGCCAGTTCACCTGGAATAAAAAATGAATTAATCACTACCAATTAGCCACAAGGATAGATATATTCCTGGTGTCAGAATCCATCATTCTCAGTGAATAACCTTAGATTGCAGCATCCTACCATGGGGGGGTTCAGACCATTGGCTAGTCCAATCCAAAAGAAAACTTCCAAACCACCCCAAAGAATAGACCTTTCAGATTTGAGAAATTCTAGATTGAACATCCCACCTTCAAGGAGCACATCAACCAATGTGGTGGGAGGAATTATCGAATCAAGGGACAAGGATGTTCAAACTCTATAAGAGACTCAAGTACATTAACCAAAAACTCAAAGAGTGGAACAATGAAATCTTTGGGAACATAAACCAAGAGAAACAAAATATCTAGGACAGAATGAGGATACTCCAAGAACTCTCCATAGATGAGGGTTACACAGAGTATAAAAAAAGAGAAGAGATCCAAATGACCCAGAAATGGGAACAAAGATGTTAGCAGGAAGAAACTCTCTGGTGCCAAAAGTCCAGAATTAGGTGGATAAAGGAAGGGGAGTGAAATAACAAGTTTTTTCATAGAACCACCATTGAAAGAAGAACCCACAACAAAATCCTATAAATTACAGATCAGGATGGGATCGAAAGAGAACCCCACAAGGAAATTAAAAATGCTATGGTCAATCACTTCCAAAGGATAGCCCAAGAACCCAACCAAGCTAGAACTGAGACCATACAAAGGATAACTCAGCACATCCCCAGTATGGTCACATAGGAACAAAATATCAATCTAAACAAACCCATAACAAAGGAGGAAATTGACCAAGTGATCCAGGAGATGCCCAATGGGAATGCCCCAGGCCCAGATGGCTTCATAGTGGAATTTTTTAAAGCCTGTTGGGAAGTGGTGAAATATGATATTTATGGGGTGGTGGAAGACTCCAGACTTTTGGCCTCCATCCTGAAAGTGTTAAATGCCACAATGATCACTCTAATCCCAAAACAAAATGAAGCAAGGACCCTTGATCACTACAGGTCGATAGCTTTATGCAATGTTGTTTACAAGATAATCTCCAAAGTCATAGACAATAGACTGAAGCCACTCCTACCCACACTAATTTCACAGGAGTAGGTGAGTTTCGTAGAAGGAAGAAAAATATTGGATAACATCATCCATGCCCATGAACTTATACACATGCTAAAAATCCAAAGGAGAGGGGGGATAATAATCCAACTAGACCTGGCGAAGGCTTACAAAAATATTAGTTGGCACTATATGGCCAAAACGCTGGAAGCCTTTGAGTTTGAACAACACTGGATCAACTGGATTATCAATTTGGTCTCAACAACAAGCCACTCACTCTTAATTAATGGATCCCGAACAAAACCCTTATGGCCTTCAAGAGGCATCAAAAAAGGAGACCCTTTGTCCCCCTTCCTGTTCATTCTAATGACGGAAGGGCTCAACAGAAGCATAAAAGGTGCAACTGTAGTAGGGGAACTAAAAGGAATCAAACCCTTCAAAGACTGTCCAACCTCCACACACTAACAATTCGTTGATGACACCCTTCTCCATGGCACACCCATGGTATAGAAAGCAAAAACCTATAAAATAATCTTAGAATACTTTGGGGAAGCCTCAGCGGCGAAGATCAACCACTCCAAATCCATGATCTATTTCTTCAACACTAATCCTTCAATCCAAGGAAACCTAGCCAACATTATGGGGTTTGAATGCAAAACGCTCCCAACAAAATACTTGGGAATCCCCCTAATAGATAGATCTTGTAACATGGCAACGTGGGAAGGAGTGATAAAAAAAATGAAGGAGAGCGTAAAAAATTGGACTTACAAATATCTCAACCTAACAGGGAGGCTTATCCTCACCAAAGCGGTCCTACAAGCAATTATGATGTATATGATGTCAGTGTTCCCGACTCCTAAAGGAATACTTCAAAATATAAGAGCCATTCAAATATATTTCCTATGGTGAGGTGCTGAAAATAAAAATAAATGGGCCCTGGTATCTTGGGACAAGGTTTTTCAACCAAAAGGAAAAGGCGGCCTGGGGTTGCAAGACCCACAGGCAACCAACGAAGCCTACAGAGAAAAACTCTGGTGGAGATGGGTCAAGGACAAATCAATACCATGGGAAAACCTCTGGAAGGCCAAGTATGCCCCGAACATCAATGATCAATACTGAATTAGACTCATGGGCACAAGGGAGGGATCAACCATCTGGAATCTCACCTGACGCAACAAGAACTGGATTCATAAACACAACTTCTGGGAAGTCAGAAATGGTCAAACTGCCAGATTCTGGGAGGACGTGTGGCAACTAGAACCCAGAATGGAAAATCCGTATAGGGAGGAGCTCCAACAGGAAATGACTGCACAAGGAAAAACAAAAATCCACCACCATTGGAAGCCAAGAAATGATAGCGACAGATGGAGGACCTGAGACAAATTTGATCCACAAAATAGAGACTGTATCGCAACTCTAGCGAAAGAGGTGGAAGAGGAATTAGGGAAAAGGAAAATTGCAATCTCAGAGGACGAGTACCAATTAAGGTGGGGTAGGGAAAATGGGGGGGAATTCAAATTAAAATAAGCACGGTTCTACATCGTGGACCAAGTCCCAAAGGACCCAACGCAATAGTGGGGAAATATCTGGAGTAGCCCCCAATGACCAAAAATCAAAATGTTCAAGTGGTTAGTCCTCCACAACCAAATTCCAACATGGGAAAAGATCAAGAAAAGGGGTTACATAGGCCCTTCTCGGGGCCACCTTTGTCAAGCTAAGGAGGAAACAATCAATCACCTCCTCCATGAGTGCAGTTACACAACAGAGCTATGGGATTGGGCAGTAGGCATCTACTGCTAGTCCAATAGAATTTGGGGCAACATCAGTGCAACCATCAACAATTGGAATGAGATATACAACGAAAATGAAAAGGTGAACCTCTATTGGAACCTAACGCTAGGGATGATCAGCTAGGAAATATGGAAGGAGAGGAATTGATACATATTTTGGAATGAAATCCTACCAGAGGGAAATCTCAAGGATGCAATTATCTCACAAATATGAGAAACGGTGTAGAGCCGCAATTGCAAGAAGGAAACAATGCAACTCATAGATCAGGACTCCCACATCCTAGAGTTATTTCACCTAAAATATAGGTGAAAAATCGCAAAGGTAGGGAGGGATCCACAACTCCAACTAGGAGACCACAATTGGAACCCCCCCTCCATTAGGGTTCCTCAAATTAAATTTTGACGGGGCGAAAAAAGGAAACCCAAGAGTGGCATGGATGGGAGGGGTGATCATAGATAGTGATGGTAACATCATCAGGTTGTATGATGAGAGTATGGGGAACTCAACCAACAACGTAGAGGAATTTGGAGCCTTGGAGCTTGGCCTTGAAATCCTAAGGTGTGAACGGATGAAAAACACCATTGTGGAAGGTGACTCCACCCTGGTCATCAATACGGTGAAGAGACTCCATAATGATACTAGAGTGGGAAAGGTTCAGAGACATTGGTGCCTGGCTCTCTCCCTATAGAAAATCCAGGAGGATCTAAAAATTATGAAAACATTGGAGTTGGGATGGGTCTGTAGGTCAGCGAATGGCCTGGTGAACAGACTGAACAACGAGGGGGTTGGCAAGGAAGGTATGAAACTAGACACTACTTGGAGAAGCCTCCCAAATGAGAAACTCAAAACAGACTGCATCAACTTAGAAACAAAAGACTGTGAAGGCAAGTTAATCAAGGAAGGTCACAACGAGAAGGGAAGTGCAAGGCCTGGAAGCAGGAAAGCAGGACCCAGGAAAGAAATGATGGTCGAATACTCGATCACCAATGACCATGCATGATCAACATAAACATATGATGGGGGTATGACATCATGACCCCTGCAACAGAAAGAATTTCGGGAAAATCACGAGGGCAAGTACAAATGAAAAATTACATGAAACAAGTGACATAAGGCATGAGGGAGAGACATGGTTCAAAACAAGTCCTCCAAACCAAAGTACAGGTACAAAGAGTAGCACAGTAGGACCTCAAGTGAGTAGGGGTAGGGATACACACAAGGGTAAAGGATGATTCATCATGATCATACGAGCCACCACCGAGAAAAAGGATGGGAGGGATCACCACTGTGGACAAGCGATGATTGGAAGGGGAAGATCGCATATGGAGAAGATCAATAAGAGGAAAGATAGCAAGAATAACCGCAGACAGAGGGAGCACAATTGCAGGGGCTACCACAAACATAAGGCAGTGAAAGGAAGAATCCTTGTGAAGTGTGGTATAGGCAAAGTAACCAACAAAGGAGCTATGACAGACTAAAGATGATGGTGAGAATGAAGCGCATGCATAGGAAGAGGAATCCCCTTGGAAAGGAAGTACCGAATATTCCACGATGGGTGTCAAGAATGGAGTAGGTGACAAAATATGTGAAGGTCACCTTCCAAACTCTGGTTGCACTGAAAGGAAAAGCGGTCATCACCCGTTGGGAGAAGGAAATCAAAGAAAAGAGAAAAGGAAAAGCTTGGGATGCACTGGCATAGGAAGCAGACTGGGTAAATGATCCGGGGACCACACAGCCTAGGGAAACCCTCT
This sequence comes from Picea glauca, assembly GCA_000966675.3. NCBI lineage: Eukaryota > Viridiplantae > Streptophyta > Pinopsida > Pinales > Pinaceae > Picea > Picea glauca. The sequence goes on along the minus strand of JZKD02S1114153.1, from coordinate 110,684 downwards.
ACCATAAAATAGTGGAGATGGTGTGGCTAATAAATATGTTGATCGACAAGGTGAGTTCATAAATGGAAGAAGCCAGACGGGAGGATAACTTGGATCACAAGAAAATGTTGGATGAAATCCTGAGTTGCCTCAGTAGCCTAGAAACTATTACCAAACTGTTAGTTGAGGTCGAGAAGGATCAAAAATACAAGATGGAGCGGTTGGCTGCTCAATTTCACCTCTATCTACGCTATTTTCATGACATGGACATCACACCAACCGATGGACACGGTGCGCCAACCCACATCAGGAAGACTCGCACAGTAGCCCAGAAGGAGGAGAACAAGAATTGAGTGGATGATGGGAAGAAACACATCATTGTCCTAGATGAGTGAATGGTTAGTTGTTTAGTTAGTTCGAACACTAGCCACTCGGGTCTAGAGGGTAGTATTTGAGTCTCTTTTTTATGTCTATGTTGCTTTCCTTTTCAAACTATTTATGTTGATAATGACATAGTTCCCCTGGTGGCAGACCAGTCCCACCCCTCATATATATCAGTAAGCACAACTCGGAAACCCTTGGTCTGGTTTCCTACTAGGAAGGCCAGGAGCCCCCCCTTTTTTTGTAC
>JZKD02S1114153.1:94883-110027 GCA_000966675.3 Picea glauca | reverse complement strand
AGAAGGAGGAGAACAAGAATTGAGTGGATGATGGGAAGAAACACATCATTGTCCTAGATGAGTGAATGGTTAGTTGTTTAGTTAGTTCGACCACTAGCCACTCGGGTCTAGTGCGTAGTATTTGCGTCTATTTTTTATGTCTATGTTGCTTTCCTTTTCAAACTAGTTATGGTGAGACTGACCTAGTTCCCCTGGTGGCAGACCAGTCCCACCCCTCATATATATCAGTAAGCACAACTCGGAAACCCTTGGTCTGGTTTCCTACTAGGAAGGCCAGGAGCCCCCCCTTTTTTTGTACCATAATCAATTTTGCAGTAATATAGCTTCCTACTCTCACTTACAAAAAAAAAATTGATTAGCACTATGATATTTGATAAATTAATGAGCTATACTTGTTACAATAGGTCTTCATGGTATGTGACAGATTGGCAAAGACACTAAAAAAAACATTAAGAAAAACTGAAGCTTAGAGAAATTGTATGGAACAATAGAAGAAACATAACAATGAATGCAACCTTCATTGATTTACCAGCTACCTATGGCCTGGTTATTCATATTTTTATAAGTTTTTTCCCTCTTAGTTTGCAATGTTTCAACCATTTTTAGCAGCAAGAGGAGAGACATTACCAATTTCGATGTCATCTCCACGGGTTTGGCCAGACAGGGCTCCTTTTCCTCTATTGATGTCCAGATAGGTCTCCTTTGCCTTTGCCTCTATCGGTGTTCAGATAGGGCTCCTTTTCTCCTCTACCTCTGTCGATGGCCAGATAGGGATCCTTTTCGCCTATACCTATGCCTCTATCGATGGTCGAATATGGAATATCCTCTACTCCTTTGCCTCTATCGATGGCCAATTTGCTCCTCTGCCCCTAATTTGCTCCTCTGCCTCTTTCGGACAAGGTTTCTCTCTTTGAATCTGTCGAATTAGGGTGATCTAATTGAAGGCTATGAGTTTTTCTCCTTTTCCTTTGTCTGTCAATGGGGTTATGCTCAACTAATAGATCAAGCATGGGCACAAGCGGGTGATCATTACAATTTTTCTTTGTAATGAATGTGCACGGGCGAGGTTTTTCATTTGTATTGTTTTTGGGTTTTGGGTTTTTTTTTAATGTTTTGTTATTTTTTGTTTTTAATTTTATCAATATATATATATATATATATAAACCTTATCAAAACTAGTACATACAAGGGAAATCCGACTAGTTAATTAAAACAAGGCATTGTGATGGTCCCTTCGGATGCTAACACAATGTGATTTATGCCTAGTGCTCTGCATTTCAAAGTGAAGAAATTCAACCAAGCGTGGGTAAATGATGGGAGTAACTATGACTCTCTTAAGGTAGTAAGATTTCTTTGTTTCATATAATTAGTAACGTGCATGAATAGATTAACGATATTCCCACTGTCCCAATCTACTATCTATAGAAACCATGACCAAGGGAATGAGTTTGGAAGAATTAGAGGGGAAAGAAGACCTTTTTGATCTTGACCCTAGTCCGAATTTGTGAAATGACTTGAGAGGTGTAGAATAAGTGGGAGTCATTTTCAGAGAAAGTGAAATACCACTACTTTTAAGGTTATTTTACTTATTTCGTGGGGTAGAGATGAGATCGCATTGTACATATGTTAAAAGATAATGCACATTTCCTCAAAGTGTTTTCATTGATGCAAATAGTCGAAATATCATTCTTCACACACTTGATGGCAATGAGTTTAGGAAACCAAAGAGGATCATTTCTTTTAAGGATGAATAAATTTCCTACAATCCCTATGTTTTTAGCCAACATCCCCCTATAAGTATCTATGTTATGGTTCCTCCTTGTAAATTGGTGACTTGAGTCCTCATAGACTTAGAGAGTGGGTAGCTTATGATGCCAAATTATTTGTCCCTTGATAACATTTCATTTTCCATTATGTGAGTGGTGTGCATGCTCAATTTATAGACACACTAGAGCCATGGATTCTAAATGATTGTCAAGAACTGCAATATATAACCATGCAAGAAAAATTTCATGGGTATTACCATAATCAATTCATCTTGTAAACCACTTTTTTCTCAAATGCACATTCATAGTCAATTGGACATTTTTCTTTGAGCATGTACCATGTCCAACAAGGTATGCTTACAAAACACTTTGTGAAATGACTCGACCAACATTACTTATTCTAGATAACTATTAATATACTTGAAAAATTTTAGAGTTAATATACTTCAAGATATGACATGAGACAATTGAGGTATTTAATATCCAAACTATTAAGTTCCATGTGGAAGAAACAAATTTAGATTGGTAAAGTATATAAACTCACCTCTATTTCTCATCACCCAACAATCCTTTACTTTATGGTAAGCAAACAATAAAACTGGGCAATATCCATAAGTTCTTAGTAGTACGTGTTGTTTTCCAACAAGCCAAAGAAGACAACATAGGGAATATCCTTCCTTCAAATATTCAGGATAACATATCTTCCTATTTAGATATTTTTGGAGAACCTTCAAGTCTAATTGTTCCACACACATTCCATTAATAACATAAGATCTATCTAATTCCAAGATCTTCACTTCCCAATTGTTCTACATATTGCATAACATTTTATAGATCAAGAAATAATCAATAAATATTCTTTAGGATGGTAACACTAGTCCCAGAAATTATCCTTGTGGTACTCCAGTTATCGTTGTACCCAAAAAGGAACAATAAGAATGGATATTATGCACATATTAAAAAATCATTGAACAAGATTGATGTGAAATATTGGTACCCGCTACCCAAGATTAATGATATCATAAAGATCAAAGATTTTAAAAATAGTATATCTCTTGTGCAATCAAGTGGATATCAAAAGGTGGTCACCTAGTTCTCATCAATTATGTTATAGAAGCTATCCTGGTATATTGACATCTTCTAGAACATATACCCAAGGGTGTGATAAACAACAATAGGAAAAATTGTTACAACTACCTTTGGAAGGGTAGTGGTGAATATTCGACCTCACATCTAGTTAACTAGAAGCTAATTGCTACTCCTAAGAGCCAAGGTGGATGGGCATTAAATAATATATTTATTTTTGGAAAGGATTCAATAGAAAAATTACTTTGGATTTTTATGACCCGAGATGGTCTATGGAGAAGGATTTTAATTAAAAAATATATCTCTCGGGATCTGTCTTGGAATGGATCCAAAGGAAACAAAAGAATATCCACATTGTTTCTAATTACTGGAAAGCGTTGACTCTTACCTTTCCCATTATTGGTCATTTTTTAGCCTGGAAGGTGGGTTTTGGAGCTTAGTTTAGAATATGACTGAACATGATATTAGGGTGTGGAGACAACATTTTAATCCCTGAAGCATTAGTTCAACAGTTATAGGAAGTGGGAAGATGCACAATTAATAAAATCAATGATCCACGTAGCATGACTATTTAGAATCAGGGATGGATTCATACTCACGATTTGGGGATCGATGGTATTTGGAACAAAAACTGAAAACTCTATATCCCAAAACTTAGAAGAGCCCATGTACAAATTAAAGATGTCGAAGATGAAGTCATGTGATCTTATAATAATTTTGGAGGTCACTATTTGGCCAATTTACAATACCTCTAACTTCAGTCGCCTGGGTTACCAGAGAATAGTTGGTGGTCCCAAAAGATCTGGAAAATTAAAGCGCCTCCTAAGGGTGTACTATTGTTTTTTCTAGTTCTTAAAAGAAGGTTCCTAACTAGAGACATACTCCAGCTAAGGAGAAAATTAGGCTCGAGGTTTTATATTCTCTATAGGAAAAATGAAGAAAACAATGCCCGTCTTTTCCTCAAATGTCTATTTACAAGGAAGATCTTGATTGAGATTGAGTTATAGCATTCCAAAGGTTAATTGTGGGAAAAGTATAGATTGGAAGAGTGTTTTTGGGGATACATTGTTAGAAGTGAATTAAAAGAGTTCAAATTCCTCTCTCTTCCGGTATCTTGGGGTATATTGTTGACAAGAAACAATAGTTTGTTTTAGGAAAATCAATTTCCTTCCTTTATACTTTTTTATAGGACAATCAATCTTAAAACTTGTGTCAACCAATTTGTGTACTTTGAAAGAAAAATACGGTTTATGGTTTACATGATAAATTGATGATGGAAACAAGTGAGTGTGTGAGTCAAATGTGAGTCCAGAAACCTCCCATATCATTAAGGCATGCAAATAGTCTATCCATGTCAAATTTCAGTGAATACATAATAGTTTGAAAAAACTTCAACGTTGGCCCCATTCACAAGTCACTGTTGCACATGTCTAGTCCTAATACAATGTCTTTTCATTGTTCCTTTTAAAATTAGTTCGACAGTACACATGTTCCCGCATCTAGTACTACAAGGGCATATTTTTATGGTGTTGATTAAACAATGAATGAAAAAGAGGGATTTTTCATCACAAATATGACACACATACATTGTATATACAATGTAGAACCTGGAAGAAAAATGAAGAAAGGTTGATGCAAACGTAAAACTTATGTCAACCAATTTGTTTACTTTGAAAGAAAAATAGGGTTTATGGTTTACATGATGAATTGATGATGGAAACAAGTGGGTGTGTGAGTCAAATTTGAGTCCAAAAACCCTCCCATATAGTTAAGGCATGCAAATAGTCTATCCATGTCAAATTTCAGTGCATACAGAAACAATTTGAAAAAATTTCAACGTTGGCCCCAATCACAGGTTACTGTTACCCATGTCTAGTCCTAGTACAATGTTTGTTCATTGTTCCTTTTAAAATTCGTTCAATAGTACACATGCTCTTGTATTTAGTACTGCAAGGGAATATTTTTGTGGTGTCGATTAAACAATGAATGGAAAAATAGATATTTTTCATCAAAACTATGACACACATACATTGTATATACGATGTAGAACCTGAAAGAAAAATGAAGAAAGGTTGATGCAAACTTAAAACTTGTGTCAAGCTATTTGCGTAGTTGGAAATAAAAATAGGGTTTATGGTTTACATGATGAATTTATTATGGAAACAAGTGGGTGTGTGAGTAAAATTTGAGTCCAGAAACCCTGCCATATTGTTAAGGCATGTGAATAGTCTATCCATGCCAAATTTCAATGCATACATAAATAGTTTGAAAAAATTTCAATGTTGGCCCCATTCATAGGTCATTGTTTCCCATGTCTAGTCCTAGTACAATGTCTGTTCGTTTTTCCTTTTAAAATTCGTTCAACAGTACACACGTTCCCACATCTAGTACTACCAGGGAATATTTTTATGGTGTTGATTAAACAATGAACGAAAAATAGGGATTTTTCATCACAACTATGACACACATACATTGTATATAAAATGTATAACTTGAAATAAAAATGAAGAAATGATTATGCAAACTTAAAACTTGTGTCGACCAATTTGTGTAGATTGAAAGAAAAATAGGGTTTATGGTTTACATGATGAATTGATGATGGAAAAAAGTGGGTGTGTGAGTCAAATTTGAGTCCAAAAACCATCCCATATCATTAAGGCATGCAAATAGTCTATCCATGTCAAATTTTAGTGCATACAAAAATAGTTTGAAATAATTTCAACATTGGCCCCATTCACAAGTCATTGTCGCCCATGTCTAGTCCTAGTACAATGTTTTTTCATTGTTCCTTTTAAAATTTGTTTGGCAGTACACACGTTCCCTCATCTAGTACTGCAAGGGCATATTTTTATGGTTTTGATTAAACAATGAATGAAAAATAAAGATTTTTCATCACAACTATGACACACATACATTGCATATATAATGTATAACTTGAAAGAAAAATGAAGAAAGGATGACGCAAACTTAAAACTTGTGTCAACCAATTTGTGTACTTTAAAAGAAAAATAGGGTTTATGGTTTACATGATGAATTGATAATGGAAACAAGTGGTTGTTTGAGTCAAATTTGAGTCCATAAACCCTACCATATTGTTAAGGCATGAATTATATCCATGTCAAATTTTAGTGCATACATAAATTGTTTGAAAAAATTTCAATGTTGGCCCCATTCACAGGTGATTGTTGCCCATGTCTAGTCCCAGTACAACGTATTTTTGTTGTTCCTTTCAAAATTCGTTTGACAGTACACACGTTGTCGCATATAGTACTACAAGGGCATATTTTTATGGTGTTGATTAAACAGTGAATGAAAAAGAGGGATTTGTCATCACAACTATGACACAAATAAATTGTATATGCAATGTAGAACTTGAAAGAAAAATGAAGAAATATTGATACAAACTTAAAACCTGTGTCAACCAATTTGTGTACTTTGAAAGAAAAATAGGGTTTATGGTTTACATGATGAATTTATGATGGAAACAAATGGGTGTGTGAGTCAAATTTGAGTCCAGAAACCCTCCCATATAATTAAGGCATGTGAATAGTCTATCCATGTCAAATTTTAGTGCATACAGAAACAGTTTGAAAAAATTTCAAAGTTGGACCCATTCACAGGTCATTGTTGCCCATGTCTAGTCCTAGTACAATGTATTTTTGTTGTTCCTTTGAAAATTAATTCAATAGTACACATGTTCCTACATCTAGTATTGCAAGGGCATATTTTTATGGTGTTGATTAAACAATGAATGAAAAAGACGGATTTTTCATCACAACTATGACACACATACATTTTATATACAATGTAGAACCTGAAAGAAAAATGAATAAAGGTTGATGAAAACTTAAAACTTGTGTCAAGCTATTTTTGTACTTTGAAAGAAAAATAGGGTTAATGGTTTACATGATGAATTGATGGTGGAAACCAGTGGTTTTGTGATTCAAATTTGAGTCCAAAAACCTTCCCATGTCCTTAAGGCATGTGAATAGTCTATCCATGTCAAATTTCAGTGCATACAAAAAAAATTTGAAAAATTTCAATGTTGGCCCCATTCACACGTCATTGTTTCCCATGTCTAGTACTAGTACAATGTTTGTTCATTGTTCCTTTTAAAATTTGTTTGAAAGTACTTGCGTTCCCGCATCCAGTATTGCAAGGGAATATTTTTATGGTGTTTATTAAACAATGAATGAAAAAAAGGGATTTTTCATCACAATTGTGACATACATACATTGTATATACAATGTAGAACCTAAAACAAAAATGAAGAAAGGTTGATGCAAGCTTAAAACTTGTTTCAAGATATTTGTGTACTTTGAAAGAAAAATAGGGTTTATGGTTTACATGATGAATTGATGATGGAAACAAGTGGGTGCGTGAGTCAAATTTGAGTCGAGAAACCCTCCCATATCATTAAGGCATGCAAATAGTCTATCCATGTCAAATTTCAGTGCATACAGAAACAATTTGAAAAATTTTCAATGTTGGCCCCATTCACAGGTGATGGTTCCCCATGTCTAGTCCTAGTACAATGTCTTTTCATTGTTCATTTTAAAATTCGTTTGACGGTACACAAGTTCCCACATCTAGTACTTCAAGGGAATACTTTTATGGTGTTGATTAAAAAATGAACAAAAAAGAGGGATTTTTCATCACAACTATGACACACATACATTGTATATACAATGTAGAACCTGAAATAAAAATGAAGAAAGGTTGATGCAAACTTAAAACTTGCGTCAAACTATTTGTGTACTTTGAAAGAAAAATAGGGTTTATGGTTTACATGATGAATTGATGATGGAAACAAGTGGGTGCGTGAGTCAAATTTGAGTCGAGAAACCCTCCCACATCGTTAAGACATGCAAATAGTCTATCCATGTCAAATTTCAGTGCATACAAAACCAATTTGAAAAAATTTCAACGTTGGCCCCATTCACATGTCATTGTTGCACATGTTTAGTCCTAGTACAATGTATTTTTTTTGTTCCTTTTAAAATTCATTCGATAGTACACATGTTCCCGCATCTAGTTATGCAAGGGCATATTTTTATGGTGTTGATTAAATAATAAACGAAAAAGAGGGATTTTTCATCACAATGAAAAAAGTTCAAATGAAACTAGGCCGAGATTGGATATATAGAGTGGGTGTGTGAGTCATATTTGATTTTGGAAATGCATGTTCTTCTTGCCACATAAATCATGGGCCAAAGTCCCATGTTTTCAAATAGTTTCAATGAATATTCTATAGAAATTACAAACACATTCATCAAAACTTCGTTGATGCAATATTATGACAACAATGATGACATCTATGATCATGATGGTATAAAAATGAATTATCTTCTCTTGGTTTCAAGAATAATTTATCCTCTATTGAACAAGGCCAACCACATGAAGGTGAAAGCTCATATGGCCCCTCCCCTCTGTAAATTCTAACCTTGTACAATATCTACTACAAACAGATATTCAGAAAAAGAACAGAAAAGATACAATGGAAAATACAAACATTACAAAGATATGTTTCCCCTAGAAACCCAAACCAAGAAAACCAACATATTCTATATTCATTCATGTATTATACATTGTTTACAATACAATATACATATAGGATCCAGTAGCATCCAAAAACCTAACCCAATGACCTGGATTAGTCCAAAACCCTAATTCCTTAACCGAAAATAGAAAACCATAGGCAAAAACCATGTGCTGAAAAAACACCTAAATATGTGACACGTTTCCCAAGGTAGAAATTTTTTCCAGGTGACACTACTACTACTACTACGTTTCACATTTATAGGTGAGACTACTACTCGTGCAAAGAATATAATACATACCCAACATTCTCCCATTTGTTGTTTTCTTTGCATATAGGGTGTTACAGGGTTACATAGTCAACAATCCATAGCAACAATGCCCATGGATCCTCTACACCAAGAGAACTTCTCAGTGCTCACAGATTTTGTTAATGAGTCTGCAACATTCTTCAAAGTGTCCACCTTCATCAGTGATACTTTATTTTCTTCAATCATGTCTCTCACAAAGTGATATTAAACATCAATATGCTTTGTCTTTGAATGATAAGTCGGGTTCTTTGCCAGAAAAATTGCACTCTGACTATCACACTCTATTCTTACAGCTTGTTGTACTAACCCAATACCTGAACACAATATTTGTAACCATACTGCTTCCTTACTTGCATGAGTGGCTGCCATGTATTCATCTTCTGTAGTTGAAAGTGCCACTAAAACCTGTCTTTTTCTCATCCAACTTATTTCTCCTCCAAACAGGTTAAACGCATACCTGCTTGTAGATCTCCTACGATCTAGATATCCAACCCAGTTTGCATCCACAAAGCCATGTATATCCACCACTCTGTCCAATCCTGGTCTTCCTTCGTAGCACAATCCATAGCTAGCAGTGCCACGCTAATACCTGAAAACCCCTTTTACTGTCGTCTAATGCTCCTTCCCTGGTTTTGACATATACCTGCTCAAAACTCCCACTACATGTGAAATGTCTGGTCTAGTACAAACCATTGCATACATCAAACTGCCAAGTGCACTCGCATATGGAACATGAGACATTTCCTCCTCTTCTTCATGTGTGTTGGGACATTAATCCACAAATAACTTTACACCAACAGGAATAGGAACTTTGATCGATTTACATTCCTGCATATTAAACCTTTACAATATTGTCTCGACATATTTTCTATGATTTAACTAGAGTTTCCTCCTATTCATATCTCTTTTAATTTCCATGCCCAAAATGAAATTTGAAGCACCGAGATCCTTCATGTCAAATTTAGACAACAACTGAGTTTTCACATCCTGGATAATCTCCTTATTGTTTCCTATCAACATGTCATCCACATACAAGACCAAATAAATCAAATGATCACCAATTAATTTAAAATACACACAGTGATCCTCTTTTCTTCTTATGAAGCCAAGTCACAGCATATAAGTATCAAGTTTTTGATACCACATCCTTGGTGATTGTTTTAAACCATACAGAGACTTTTTCAGCTTGCATACCAACTCTTTCTTTCCCTTCACAACATAACCTTATGGTTGCTTCATATAGATTTCTTCTTCCAGATCCCCATGCAGGAATGTTGTCTTCACATCTATCTATTCTACTTCAAAATCAAATGCAACAACAACAGATTACAAAAATCTTATAGAGGTTAACTTGGCAGCAAGAGAAAAAATCTCACCAAAATCAATTCCCTCAACCTGGGAATAACCCTTTGCTACTAATCGAGATTTGTGTTTCTCCACTTTTCCTTCTGCATTCAGCTTCTTTTTAAATACCCATTTTCTGCCAATGGGTTTTCTTCCAGTGGGAAAATCCACTAGATCCCAATCCTCATTCTTATCCAAATATTCCATCTCTTCGTCCATGGCCCTTTTCCAGAGATTTCCATCCTCTGAATCCGCTGCCTCCCTGAGAGTTCTAGGATCATCATCGGTAATAGATAAAGAAAAATTTGAACAGAAATCAGATGCAGTATACCTTTCTGATAGCCTTCTTTCTCGAACCAATCTCCTCAATACTAGAGTATGAGGATCTTCATCTTATGATTCATGTTCTTCTGTAGAGTCTAATTCATCATCCTTTAAATCAAACTCTATTTTCTCTGGTTCTTCCTTACTTGGTAGGACTTCATGTTTAACAACATCCTTCATTTCTCTAAATACCACATCTCGGCTATACACTACCTTCTTAGTTTATGAGTTCCAAATCTTATAACCTTTGAGACCATCTTTATATCCAATAAAGATACACTTTTCAACCTTCTTATCCAGCTTACTCATGTTTTACTTTGGAACATGAACATATGCATCACATCCAAATACCTTGATATGTGTGAGAGAAGGTTTCTTACCAGTCCATACCTCTTGTGGAGTCTTGTAATCCAACGCTGATGAGGGTGATCTGTTGACTAGGTAACATGAAGTACCCACTGCCTCTGCCCAGAATTCTTTCCCTAACCCGACACCACTGAGCATGCACCTTGCTTTTTCCATCAACGTCTTGTTCATCCTTTCTACAACTCCATTCTGTTGAGGTGTATATGGAGTAGTCTTCTACCTTGATATATCGTACTTCTTACAGAATTCTTCAAATTCATTTCCGCGGAACTCTCCACCATTATCTGTCCTCAACACCTTAATTCTTTTCTCTGTTTGATTCTCAACAAGAGCCTTAAACTCTTTAAACCTGTCAAAGAGTTAAGATTTATTCCTGAGGAAATATATCCAAGTATTCCTCGAGAAGTCATCAATAAATGAGACATAGTACATAGATTTTCCCAATGATAGGACCGACACAGGTCCAAAAACATTACAATGAACTAGCTATAAGATTCCTTATTCCCTATTTGCACCAGAGGGGAATATTACCCGATTTTGCTTCCCATATAGACAATGTTCATAGAAATCAAAATCCAGAGAGCAGTTAGACATACCTTCAACCATACCTTTACGGTGTAGTAGTCGAAGACCCTTCTCTCTTATATGCCCCAGTATTTGATGCCACAACATAAATTTTTCTCCAGAGACTATATGAGTTCTTTCTTCTTCAAATCCAATATCAGGAACAATGGAACTATTACACCTATCACTAATAGTGCTTCCTTCCAGCTTATACAGAGTTCCAAACTGAACTCCTTTCAACAACACCATTGCTCCTCGAACCATCCTGCAGGTTTCCTTTTCAAATATTGTTTTAACCCCTGCATCGTCCATTTCTCTTACAAAAATCAATTTTTTTTCCAAACCTGGGATGTGCAGAATAATAGAAAGCATTCTAATCCTTCCATCTATGAGCCTCAACTTGACTCTTCCTCGTCCTATGATTCTGGTTGTTGAATCATCACCTAAGAAAAAATTACCTCCATCATACCTTTCATATTCGGAGAACCACTCTCTGTGGGGAGTCATATGAAAGGATGCACCAGAGTCAACCAACCATGCCTCATGATATGCATGTGTGCTTGAAGAAGCCAAGTACACATCCTCTCCTTCTTCCATGGAGGTATTTTATTCTGTAGAATGAGATTCTTCAGATCCCTTCTTTTTTCTCAACTTTGGATCTACACTGCTTCTTGTAGTTCCCTTCTTTTCCAAATCTCCAACATACCCTTACAAACTTTCTGGGAGATTTAGATCTACCCTTAAACTTAGATATCCCACTTGAGAAATTAGATCTATTTATTTCTTGGGAACTTCCTCTTGCAAATAATGCGAGTGTGTTATGTCCTTCCATATTCTTTTGTCTCATATCCTTCGACAAAAAAGATGAGACCACTTCCTCAAACTTCAAGGAAATGGTATTACTACCTATGGCCACAACCAGACTATCCCACGAGTCTGGTAAAGAACATAGTAAATTGATACATTTATCTTCATCTGAAATTTTAATCTCAACAGATACTAACTGACTTACCACGGTATTGAAGGCGTTTAAATGCTCTGCCACTGAGTCTCCATCTCTCATCCTCAGGTTATACATATTCTTTCTTAGGAATAGTTTATTCACTAGGGACTTAGACTGATACAACTTCCCCAACTTTTCCCATAAATCCTTGGTTGTAGCTTCATCTGACACATTCAGTAATACTGAATCAGAGAGAAACATTCATATTGTGCTCTTTGCCTTCTGATCCAAATTTTTCCAGTCGTCTGTTGAAGTTCCTGTAGGTGAAGTACCTAGATCTATCGTGATCCACTGATCTTTGTCCACCAACAGATCTTCCATCTTGATCTTCCAAAACTCAAAACTTTTCCTATTAAACTTCTCGATCTCTAGCTTCGAATTTCTTGTCATTTCTTTTCACCTGAAAAATCAATAACAAAGATATCCCACTGTAACAAGTCTTATCACAGTCACAAGCCAAACCCTTGACCACAAAGGTGTCCCCCTAAAGCTAATAAAGCTCTGATACCAAATGTAAATTCTAAAATTGTACAATATATACTACAAACAAATATTCAAAAAAATAACAGAAAAGATACAATGGAAAATACAAACATTACACAAAGATTTTTCCCTTGGAAACCCAAACCGGGAAAACCAACATATTCTATATTCATTCATGTGTTATACATTGTTTACAATACAATATACATATAGGATCCAATGACATCCAAAACCCTAACCCAATTACCTGGATTAGTCCAAAACCCTAATTCCTTAACGAAAATAGAAAACCATCGGCAAAAACCATGTGCCGAAAAACCACCTAAATACGTGACACGTTTCTCGAGGCAGAATTGTTTTTTTTCGTGGGCGTTGCCCCCGAACCCCCAACACTACTACTCTTGCAAAGAATATAATACATACCCAACACCCTCCCCCTCACATCACTCTCAATTCCCCAATACCTAGTCTATAAAATAAAAAATAATCGAAAGAAACCTAGTAAGATTCATGCATAAAAACTACAAAAACAAAAATTAATGAAGGTAAATGAAATTATGTGTTTGTAAATGATATTTTTAGTTTACCATTTACTTTAGTATATTGGCGACTATTTTCAGGTTTCACATAATAATTAAACAAAATGTAACATAAGATATAAAAACATCGCACAAAACTTAAAAACATGTAATTAACCCATGACATAAGTAAATTATTTTAAGAGAATAATTCATACAAATTAAAATATATAGTCACGTACCTGATCCAACTTAACATCTGTATAATCATCCTTATTATGTATCTTCTTCTTCATTGAACTCGACATCTGTATCATCATTCGATTCAGAAACGGTGTTGAAAGGATCGACGATATCATCATCGTCATCAATGCCATTTTTTAGGATATTTTCATTGACATCATCAACAAGAACTACATTGTCTCCTATGTTTGGATCATGATCTTCTTTGTCTTCTTCGTCTGTCAACCCTGCATGATCTTTCGGATCTATATGATATGGAAAATCATCTTCTTCTTCAATATCATCTTCTTCATGTACATGAGTATACTTAACTATCCTTCCTCTTGGATCATATCTAACAACAAATGACCAATCCCTCTCACTTGGAACATTTGAGTAAAATAATTGTTCATATTGGCTTGGAAAAACATAGCAATCGTGTTCTCTTTCAAACACCATTGTTTTAATCATCGAAAATCCATTGGCATGTTGAATAATAGATCTTTCCTCATCGCGTTCATGCATTCGTAACCTATACCATTTGACGTCGAACAAAACTAATTTGAAGGAATTAAAGTCACACTGAAGTATATCATTTAAATACCCATAATATCTATTTTCAGATTCTCTGGGATGTCTGTCACTCCTAGAGGAAACATTAGTGACATGGAATATTGCAGTTATCCCACTATCATAATTTTTCCTAGTTTCATCCAACTGTTTGATGCAACATTTACAACCATTGCACCACATAGCCTTGTGGTGTTGCAACTACAATATGTCAAATATGTAAAAATATGCCTTGTCAATTAATAAATTAACATATCTATATAACTTGGAAAGTATCTGAAAAAGATAGTACATATGTAGTCACATTAATATAACATAAAATAACTGAATAAAATGGGTGAATTTTCTTGCCTGACCATCTTTCAAACCATATGCTAAATCTATTTCCCTTTGTGTAACATTGGCATCTCCATTACGACGAGCTTCTCTAACCAATTCAGACAGTCATTGCCATGATAACCTACTACCATGATGTTTTTTACATCTTTCAATGCATACATTCATCTAGTCAAGATTGTTTTCAATGTATAAATGAAGTGCATCCCAATCTTGAGCAACTGAATCAAAAAAATCATAATTCACCAATATTAAATATTAGTTATAATGTCCATGGTAAATATTAATAATTTATGAAATAACAGATATTAATATATTAATGAGTATGATCATATACACAAAAAACAAAAATTTATATGTATTGATATAAATCTCCACAATTATTAATATATTACCTCTCATTTTTTCATTCTACCTTTCCCCAACAGGTGCTCCTGAACTTCAAATTTTTTGATGTAGTTCACATCCCAAATGTGATCCACTGCATGCATAGATGGCACTACTAATTTAGGAAGATATTGACTAATATACACCATGGATTGTTATACCATATATCCCTGAGTCCCTCCACCATAGAACCCTCATTACGTGCTCTTTTTCTAACCAAAGCCTTCAATGATTTCAAGTGTCTCTCCACCATCCACATTGACCTTGTGTGTACAGGTCCACAAATTTCAATCTCCTCAACTTGGTGTATGAGGTAGTGTTCTTGT